>PVJD01003614.1:0-158433 GCA_004026545.1 Mormoops blainvillei | reverse complement strand
TATGTACAAAGAAATGAGAGGTTGGAAGAAGAGCAGTTAATCCAAGCAGAGATCCTCAGAGGCATCATCAGGATGCTTAAAAGATAAACAGGAGCTGCTGGGCAGAGGCTGGAAAGGACAGGAAGGAGGCTAGCATGTGAATAGGTATGAACCCATGAAAGAGTATATCCTGTTCTGGAAACATTTTCCCACTGCACACAGACCCTCCGGTAAGGCTCTCGGTTCTGAGCTTTTTTCCCAGTTGATATTGTTTATTCTGTTCATCCGAATTCAAACAGATCTAAGGTTGGATCCCGGCTGCACAGCCTCCCGGCGTGAGCTCAGGCAAGGCGTTCTACCTTGCTCAGCATCGACGTCTTTGTCTATGACATGCTCAGCCATTGGTGGTGTGGGCTACGTGAGCTGTCACACGTAAATGTACCTAACATGGTCCTGACCACGGTGAGCTACGGGTCCAAGTTTCTTCCTTCCCTCTCTTTCCAATGGTGATGGGGTGAAAAACGGGTTTCAGGGAACCAGGAAGAGGAGGCAGTCATGGGCAAATGGCTTAAGGAAGGCAAGGGTGTTGATCGTGCTTTAAAGTGCTAACTGGAACAGGACAAAAATTATGTGAAAAAACCACAGCCTGCCATGGAGAGCACTGCATTGTCCACCCCTGGTAAAGCAGCTGCAAAGAGCTTTTAAAAACCAGGGAAAGGTCAACGCCTCGTAAGAGAACAAACACCAAACCTGTGGCCCCTTGACCTCCCTCCTGCAGTTCCCATGACTCCTTGTGTGGTTTCCTCCCCAGGAAAGTGGGATGGTGATCTCTGCCCCGCCGGGGCTGCCGGCCTGTGTGCACGGACAGGCTCACCGGGGACTTGCAGGCTGTGAGCTCCAGGCAACCCAGCAGAGGGAGGTTGCTTGCTTCCTTACCTCTGCAAACAGGCCTCCTCACCTCCATGCCGGTGTTCGGCGGCGCCTCTGCACCTTCCTTCTGGTTCCCCTTCCCCGAAAGCTCTCCTTTCTTCCTTTCACTTTCCAAATCCTCCTCACTCCCTTTTTTAAAAGATTTTATTTATTTATTTTTAGAATGAGGGGAAGGGTGCGAGAAAGGTAAGGAGAGAAACATCGGTGTGAGAGAGACACATCGATCGGTTGCCTCTCCTACAAGACCCAGCCACCCCGACTGGGGACCGAACTTGCAACCCAGGCACATGCCCTGATCAGAACCTGTGACCGTTTCCTTTGAGGGACGATGTTCAACCCACTGAGCCACATCAGTCAGGGCGTCCTCCTGATTCTTGACAACCTTGTCTCCAGGAAGCCGCTCCTGACAGCCTCAACAGGCCTTCAGACTGGACTGTGCCATGAGACAGTCTCTCTCTTTCTTCTGTTTTTTCTATTCTGCTGTATTCTTACCTCACTCAGACAAGGACCATCTGGTCTCCCACTTCTCCTATATCATTGCTCCTAGAGGGCCCTCCCTCTGTGCGCGTCTCTGCCCATCCCAAACCTAGCCTCACTTTCCTGCCTCAGTTAAGGTCACTATACCTGGGCACTCTGCCATGACGATTTCATTCCCTGAATGTGCTGTGCCCTGGCTCACCTTCTCCACCTTTATCCTTCAGGCATCGGTTTAGATGTCACCTCCTTTGGAAGCCTTTCTTTGATTCTTGCCACCAACCCCACTCAGAGTAGGCATTCCCACTATGAGTCCCATTTGCAGCCGGGTCCCCCCATTAATCTTATTACCAGTGCTGAAATTAACTAGTTTATGCATTTCTTCCTCTCTGACAATAAACTGTATGAGAGCCAGGACTTATGTCTCCCCCTGTTCAGAATTATAGTCTCGGCACCCAGCATAGTGTCTACCCAGGGCAGGTACATGAATGGCTTACTTTGATTTACCTTACTCTCCACGGATTGCACTGAATTCATAACAGATGTACAACCAATGTCATGATTGATCCATTCAGCCCACAAGCATGTACCCAGTGCCTACTCTGTGTCAGGCACTGGGCCAGGTCCCAGGATAGAATGATAAATGAGAGGACCCAGGCTAGGAGAAGCGAGAGATCACTGCAGCATAGGGGATAAAGCCATGGGTAGAGATGCAACCCCATTATTACAGATGTACAGGGAAGGAAGCCAAAACCTCATCTGGGAGAATCAGGGAAGGCTTCTCAGAGGAGGGGGCAGTTAAAGAGGGGTGTGGAAACAACTAAGCTTGAGATGAAGGCAGAGACCAACTGGGAAGGGCCTCGCATGCCAGGTGATGCAACTGGGCCCTGATCCTACAGGCAGTACGAAGCCATGGAGACAGCTGAGCAAGTTAGTCACGTATCCAAGTCTGTCTTAGAAAGCTCGCCGCGAGCACAGCATAGCCTCATTTCCCACCCTCCCTTCTCCCAAACTCTCTCTCTCCTCCCTTCCATCTCCTCACCCTTCCATCCTCCTTTCCTTCTTCCAGTAATTCTCCAAGAGTGGCCTTAAACCAGGAGCACCATGTCAACTGGAAACTTGTTAAAAATGAAAATTCTTTGGCCCCACCAGTCGCCCATGAAGCAGAAACAGTGGGGCGGGTCCAGCAATCCCTGCCTTAACATGCTCTCAGGGCGATTCTAAAGCTCACTCGAGTTTAAGAACCCCTGCTCCAGACAACCCTATCTTCTAAGAAGGGAAAGGACAAAATAGAGACATTCTTCCTTTAGCTTCCGAGTTCTCCAGTGACACCTCAACGCGAAGGTCCGCATCACAGCCCGCTACGCATTGCAACGCACCTAACTGCACCTGGACGGGGAAGGCAGAAGGCTCGTCCCCTTGTTCATTCTGTAAGGTACCTCGCAGACACATACTGAGCACATGCTATGTGTGTTTGTTTCCTGCTTGAACTCAGGTATATCTGAGTGTGAGTCCCAGCTCCACCATTCATTGCCAGACATGGAAACATGATGGGGCAGGGACTCCCGTGGGGAGTGAGACAAGAGAGCTTAGGGAGCTCAGGACCTGACTCTGCCTCAGGAGGGAGAAGCTCTGGGGGAGTATGGGCCCATCCCCTTGGACAGGGCCCTGCGCAAGGGCCTCTCAGCTGTGCAGGGAAGGGCAGGGGTGGGGCACTCCAGCAAACACCAATGACACGTGTTTCACATTATATGAAACATTCTTTGGGAGCCCCAGTGAAAGATACACATGGCCAACCATCCCTTTCTCAGAAGGAAGAGGCCCCCAGACAGGGGATTTTTGGCTGCTGGTTTTATCAAGAGTTAGAAACAAAGTGAAAACTCTGAGCTTGTTAGGAAAAACAAACTGTTTGTTCTTGGGCTTTTCATGTAAAGTTTTAGGAGATGAGCCGAGATATCAGTGGAGACCTGAGTAGCACCACCTGGGCCTCTAGAGAAGTGTGGCGAGTACATGGGATTTGGCATCTACCATGGGCCCCTGGCTGCCTTGCTCTGTGGCACTTGGGGATCCACTGCCTGGCTGAACTTCTATTTCCTCATCTGGAATGTGAGGATAGTAACACTTCCCCTCACAGCTGAGCCACCATGAAGACCCTGTGAGAGTGCTTTGCAAGGGTACTTTCTAAAACACATTACATAAAAAGGATTCTTCTTATCATTATCATATGTGGAAAATTCAGAAGGAAATATTGTCCAAAAATATATATCTGGCAGCATTACATAGTGGAAGAAATGTGGATTTAAAGACATAGAGAATTGAGTATAAATCTCGCCTTTATCACTTACTGGCTGTTTGGCCTCAAGTAAGTTACTTCACTTCTCTGAGCCTCAGCTTTCTCATGCATAACAATGCAGTAGAAGGACTGACTCATACTCTCTGTGAAAGCCCCTGACCTACAGAAGGTGCTCCATGCAGATGAGCACTGCAGCCCTAGGATGCTCACAGCAGCACCGCCCACCGATTCTGAGTCAGCTCTGCACTTGCTGGATGGAGGCTGCCTCCTCCCCCCGCCGCTCCTCAGAAAAGCTATTCTTTCCCCCCACTGCTCTGGCAGCCTCCCCTCCTGCTTCGATCAAGTTACAGGCGCAATTGTTTTCCCTCACAAAGCACTGCAGTCAGTGAGCTCCTCCCCCCTTCTCCGGCCTGGTGAGCTGGGCCAAGAGTTCAGCTCCTATAGCACATGCCCAGCACTCTAATGAAGGCACACAGAACATGTCACAGCTGGCCTGTGTTCATTCCCTTGTCTGTGTCTTCGTCAATTTCCAGGCCCCTGGAAGCAGTTCCCAGCGTTCACTCCTTTTCGGCTACATTCCCTGGCGGGGAGAGGGAGTTTGGGACGCCAACTTAAACCCAGCAGGTGGTGGTGAGGGGTCTGGCCCAAAGTGGAGAGGTGGGGAACTAACACTGGCAGACCATTTCCCAGTCTCAGGCTCTTTTTATGAACATCAAATCTCGGCATAAGCTTCACCTTTCTGGGGGCCCCCCTCCTGACTCCCCAGGGCTCTGTGAAGTCCCATGACACACCTCCTTAGCAATGTCCATTTCTTCTTGCAGGACTCAGGTATGTGTTGGATGTCTTTCTTCCCTGGTAAGCTTCAACTTGAGCACGGTCAAGTCTATCCCATTCTCCAGTGTTTACTTAGCACCTACCACAGTGCCTGGCACATAGTAAGTGCTTAACAGGCATCTATTCAATGGCTGAATAAAACCTCACGGCAATGTTGTAGGAAAACTCTACCATTTTCCTGATTTTGCAGAGAAGCAACTGAGGCTTGGGGCAGTGCAATGTCTTACCCAAGTTGACACAGACCGTGGACATCTGAGCTAAGATTGAAACCCAAGTTTTCACCAGGCCTTCTATGTTTGCTTTGTATTAAGATCAGCCTAAAAATGTTAACAAAGACAATTTTTTTTTAAAATAAAGAAGCTGAAACTCTTTGCCCAGAATTCCCTCTCCACCCCCAACACAGCATGATTGGTAGTGAGGGAGAAGATGCTCCGACTTTGTGCAACCCACGCCAGGCAGGAGGCGGAGGAAAGGAGGCAGGGGCGGCCCTTGTCCCTCCCAGGGAGCCCCTCCCCAGCCTGTCCCCACCAGGGCAGGCCTAGGAGAAAAAGTCTCAGGAGAACAAAGACCACATTTTCCCCTGTGAAGCAGAGAGGCCAGTGCTGGGGAAACAATGGCCTTGCTGGGATCAAAGAGAGCTGGGCCCAGGCTGGGGACAAAAGCTGAGTCCCAGCTGGATGGCTCTCCTCCTCCTTTTACAAAGGTCTCTGGAGAGCATGCGTGCAGGGTCTTTCGAGGCCCACCCCACCTTCCCACCTCACCTCCCAACTCCTCTCCCCTCCCCCAGCGCAGCTCCAGGACAGCCGCCTAATGGCTCTCTTCCCCGCCAGCCATGTTCTTTTCCGGCCCAGGCCTTTGCTCAAAAACACGCCCCTTCCCTGCTTTCCTCTTAAGTACACTTCAACATTTCACTCAAAATCTGCTTCTTCTCTGCCCTCCGTGACCCTTTGATTCCTGCATCAACGGCACCCTGCTATGCACTTGCCCAGAACCCAGGTCCTTCCTCCAGTTACAGCACTGATCACATTGAATTATTACCCCCAGGGTCAATGCCTGCCGCCCCCACCAGACTGCGACCGCATGGGGGCCAAGACAATTTCTTAACGATTTGCCCGAGAGATGGATAAGCGTTTGTTGAATGAATACAGCAATGAATGGTGTAGAGTGAGCTCTTCTAAGACCTGGAAATTCACTTGGGTACCATGACTTTTGGATACATTAAAACCTCTCTGACCCCTTAATCTTTTTCATCTAAGTGTATTCAACTAATATTCTTAAAGAGCCTCTTCCGTTCAAGGTACTGCTGGGTGCTGAGAATAGAATGCAAAACAAAGCCCCTGGCCTCATGAGGTTAGAGCCTAGTGGCCAGGGACAGGGGGACAGACATTAACCAACTGCATAATTAAAAATCATGATGAGTGCTGTGAAGGGAAAGCACAGGGTGGGGCGATAAAAGAGACTATTAATTTGTGCATCGATATCTGTTGAGAGCCCACCATACGCCAGGCAGAGGTCTAGGCTCTGGGAGAAATACATCAGGGAACATGCATCTGTTTTGGAACTAACCTGGCTCATAAAAGGCAAAGCCGGTACAGACTGGAAGGGCTTCCCCGAGCAAGATCTAAGGAAGGGGTGAGCCAGCATTAAGGAGGCAAAAGGCAGAAGGCAAAAAGACTGAAAGTTTTCTGTGCTTGACAACAGGATTTGGTTGGCCGTAGGAAAACATAAGTTCCTACACAAGAAAATGCCCATAAAGAATTTGGTAGCAGAAGCTGACAGAGCAATCCAGAATTTGTGAAAGTCAGACTCAAATTCCAAGAGAGACTTTGGGCCTCACCCAAGGTCACCCATGCCTCTGGCAGATGGAGAGAAATGGAGCCCCAGAGCCCTGGCTCCAAGTCTCACAATGCCCTTCAGCCGTGAGCCAGGTTGGGGAGACTCTTCTCCAAGCCCAAAGACGGGCCCCTGGGATGGAAGACCAAAGCATTCCCAAGATGTCCCTCCCTGCAAGACCAAGCTCAACCTGGAATATCCTATGAAGAGACTGCCACTTACCACAGCAAAGGTAAGAAGTGATGCTTTATGAGGCTGTGCTCACTCAATAACCATTTACAATTTGCAATGCACTTTCACTTAGCTTTTTCTAGAAGCCATGGTCAAGCCTTAAGTTTCACTGAGGCTGCATTCTAATCAAGTCTTCTTATTGACTGTGAGTCTGGGCAGGTTATTTCAGCACTCCGAGCCTGCACGTCCTCATTTGTCACTTGGGACCAATGCTCCCGATGGGCGGGGCCACGCTTCAGATGGTGTGTTATGAGTCCGCTTGGCTGCCATGAGGAACTACCACAGACTGGGGGGCTTAAAGAATAGAAATTTATTGCCTCACGGCTCTGGAAGCTGGAAGTCCAAGATGAAGATATATTAGCAGGGCTGATTTCTTCTGAGCCCTCTCTCCTTGGCTTGCAGATTATTGTGTTCTCCCTGTGTCTTTACATGATTTTCCCTCTGTGTCCTGACTTCATCTTTTTATAAGGACACCAGTCTTGTGGGATTAGGGCCCACCCTAATGACATCACTTTAATTTAATTCTTTAAAGACCCTGTCTCCAAGCACAGTCACACCGCAGAATACTGGGGGTTAGGACTTCAACATGAATTTGCAGGCAACACAATTTAGCCCATAACAGATGGAATAATGTTTCTAAATTTCTGCATGATACCTGGCTCACCTCTTTGCCATTGGTGTTGTGGGGAGGGGCGATGGGGGTAAATGACCACCGGTTCTCCCTCATGTGCTATAATGGATGGACTGCAAGGGTACCCTAGGTCCTAATCCTGCCTTGTTGCCCGGATGACCTTGGCAAGACCTTGATGCCCTCCTCTCATTACCAACAAAGGGGATGCAACCCCTACGGTCTGCTTTTTTTTTCCTTCTCACATAATTCCATTGTATAAAAGAGAAAAATAAAGCCCTCAAAAGCGGCCACTCCAACAGCAGGACAGGAAGGAGGCTAAGCTTCTGCCATTTTCTGAAACAACCACACCAAAGCTCACAGGGCGCTCAGCTTCCTGCTGTTGCTCCGTACATGTAGTTGCAGTAACTCCAGGAAACATTCTCTCCTTTACCGTCCCCCTACTGCCCTCCCGAGCAAGAGGGAGATCACATTTTTGTCTAGAGGCAATCAGTTATAATGTTATCAGGCACAGAAGACATAACGCAGGGAGCTGCCCTGCTAAGAATCAGCTGTCCCCAGGTCACCTGCAAGTACCTTAGGCCGGAGTCATTCATCCAGCAATCTGCCCCACCTGGTCCTGCCCTGGCACACCCGGGACAGCTAACCCTCCAGGAGCAGGTGGCAAGGCCAGAATATCACCTTTCGGGTAAATTTCTCATCATGCTGTTTGTTTAGTGAGATGCTAGAGAGGTTGTTAGTTTTGGGGTTGTTTTCTTAAAGACTATATCAGCGCATCCTCTTTGCAACATGAGCCCAGACAGTTCCTAAAGACTGGCTGGAGACTGGTGTGTTTGCTTCCTCTTTAAACCCAGTCAGATCAAGATAGCGGTGCCAGAAGAGATGAGTGAGCAGAGGAGAAAAGCTGCAATGACACTGTGGCACAACGGGGGGTGGGGGTGGGGGTGAAAAAAGAGCTTTGAGAAGGTGTTAATTGATCTTTTGACCAGTGAGGCCTTATTTGGGTTTAGTCCTTTGTGCTTTATTCTGAGTTCCATGTTTTGTATTGATTTTCAAAATGACCCACGCTCATTGGAGAAAACTGGGAAAACAGAAAAATGTAAAGAAGCATACATAAACACAATCCATAAGTCCATCTTCTTAAGATAATCGTTGGAATAATTGTTATTAGTGTTTGGGATGTATTTTATTCCAGTCTTATTTCCTGTGGAGTTGCGATTGAGCTCATGCAAGAGACAAAGTTGTATATCTTGCTTGGTTTTTTTTTAGCTCTATTGAGATATAATTGGCATATCTTAACTTGTTTTAATTAGCATTTTATCATAGGCATTTTTTAAAGAAAAACTTTAATGTCTAAATAATATTTTAATAAATTGATATATCACTAATACTTAGCCATTCCCTTGTTGTGAATGTTTCAGTTGGTACTGTTTTCTGTTTTATTGTGGATGGTTTTACTTTTATCAACTGGCCTGTTATAAATAATGCTAGCTTGGATTTCCATGTTCTTTTATCCATCTTTTTCCTAAGGAAATAATACATCCTTAATTTCATAGTCTGTATCCTTGAAACAACCCTCAGAATTAAGTAGTGTTCACATGGGATAGATGAGGATCTCAGAATGCAAGTGATAAAACACAACTGAATCCAGAAACTAGAGATGATTCTTGTTCAATAAAAGAAAAAGTATGGTACTTTGGGCTGCACGTTAGAGAACTTGAATTTGAATTCCTGCTCTATTACTTACTGGTTTTGAGCAAGTCACGTGTGGTCTACGAAACTCCATTCCCACAAATTTAAACCATGTAAGACTGATCTGAGGATTAAAGGTAATATGCATTTAGTACAGCTTGGTGCATACCAGGGGCTCAAAAAATGGTCACTACTATTTTTAAAACTAGATTATGGCTATCTCACCCTGGAATCAGCCAAGTCGGATATTTAACCAGAGTCGGGACACCCCTCTGTCCAACATGTGGTGGAGGCAGCCAGAGGTTGAGGTAGCCTCTAAGTCACATTGCAGGAAAAATGCGAACCAGAGTTAGCCCTGGACACAAGACCTGGCTCCATTACTTAACAGCTGAGGCCTGAAGACAAATGACTTACCCTTCCTGGGCCTGGGCTGCATCGTTTGTGAAAGCGGGGATAATAACAATGCACTCCTCTCTGGGTCACTGGGAGAGGAAAGGAGACTGCAGAGGTGCAAGCATTCGGTATGACTCCAAAACTTTCCACCAAAGCCCACGAATTTTATGATTATCATTCCAACTCAACGATACGATGATTCTCTGGAGGTTGCACGGAGAAAATAAATTATACTTCTGATAAAATTGCAGCCTTTCATCCTCCACCCCCCTTCACAGCAATCACTATGTTTTATAATGTTGTTTAAAGAGAGGGCCAGCCAGGATGACCAGTGCACGCCTGGAGTTTGGCGGGGCTTAGGAGGCTGCCTGTGAAGCTGTCTTTCATCTCCCGGGAATGTCTTTGGTATTTACAGAGCCAGGGTCAGAGACTGTGACGACACTTCCCCAGCCCCCTCACCTCTAGGTATGGGACACTCGCAGATTTTGGACAGCTGACCCCTTGGGCTGGAATGTAGCAAGCTTGGCCTGACACATCTTCCGTCAATTTCCTTGGAAAAGAAATATCCCAGAGGCAGCCTGCATTCATTCATCTGACCTCAGCCTTCCCGGTATCTTCGGGATTTTATCTCTTCATTGATCACAGCAACTAACTGGTGTCCTTCACTCAAATGCCCCTTACGTGAGGCCAGGCGTTCCTGGTCCTCCTCAGACTTCAATCCGTCATGTAGGAATGGACAGGAACTGCACTCAGAGGAAGAGGTGGCCATAGCAGCTTCACTCCATAAATTCTGATTAGGTGCCTTCGTAACCAACATCGCCTTTGCTCCACTGAAGATGCGAGATGTATGTAAATCCTCCATCAGCCTCCTTAAAGCAGAACCGGTCAGCCGAAAGCTTTGAAGGCAGGTAGATCTGACGATAAATACTGGTTCTGGCATTTACTTGTGACATAAGTCAAGGTGTTATGCAGGTTAAAGGAATTAGTGTATGTTAGACCCTTAGCCCGCTCCGTCATTACTTAGCCTGCTCCGTAATGAACACTCTCTAAAAGCTGGCTGGTACTTAGCTGTTGTTTCAGCTGCATCATCTTGGGCCATTCCGTGCAGCTTTTCTGAGCCTCATTTTCCTCATTGGGAAAAAAGGATCATCTGAAGAAGGGAGTTGAGGAGAAAGCAATAGATTTCACACTTAGAGCAAGCTAGGTTCATGGCCTACTTTTTCGCTTTGTAAAGTGTTTCACTGGCATGTTGCCTAAAGGAACCTCAGAGCTTCAGGTGCCTTTTCCATAAAGTGCAAACAATAATGCTCATTTTTAAGGGTTGCTGGGAGAATTAGAGATATCCGAAAAGTTCTGGGCATGAAGAGCAACTATGACATTATTTCTGCCGAGTGACTGGCAGAATGATTACCATTTTGATTCTGAACAGTAGCGATTTAAATTTAGCATCCGAAGCCACTGCCTTCTTCCAAAGGTGGGACAGTGTGGTCTCCAGCCAACATCACAGCAAGGAGACACTGAGGTAGATGCTGTAGGTGCAGCTGGTGCGCCACATAAATTAAATGAGAACTAGGCTCAAATTATACAGACAGCCACTAAGTGCTTCGGTGGGGAGATGACCACGCTTCCACCTGTCCATGCCAGCCTCTCCCTGCTCTGGTCCAGGAGTGGAAGAATCCTCTAGACCTAAATTCATGGACTAGACCAAATAAAATAGACTCTAGGCCTCTAGTGTTGATCCCATTCTCAACTCACTCAGTCACCCTCATCACCCAACACCTAAAAGCAGCTTTGTCACATGACTGCCCTCAAAGACCTTTAGTGGATCCCTAATAATTCCCAAATGAATTTCAAATTTAAAGCATAAAGTTAAGGTCTTCTAGAATTTTCCACCAATTATCCTGAGGAGACCTCATTGTGCGGTCAGGGTGGGGAGCTCCTTGCCATGAAGTACCTAAGCTGTGTGGAGTATATTTCCTGGAAGAAATGAATAAATATGATTTCTTGGGTACTACAAAGTAAGAGCTGGTGCTAGACACTTCCAGATGTTATTTCAGTTAATTCTCACAATAACCACCATGAGAAAGAGACTCTTAATTGTCTCCATTTTGCAGGTGTGGGGACAGACCCCAAAACCAAGCAACACAGGTAGAGTCTCTGAGCCCACTTCCTGGTGTGTGAAATGGAACCCTAGGAATGCCTCCCCCAGGACACCTGAGGACTCTCCCCAAACATTGTGAGGTGCAGGGCTTTCGCTAATATCACCTCAGCTTGAGCATTGGTACCCTTTTTGGCTTCATCGCCTTTTCTTCATCCATAGCTAAGCTATAGGTACCAGCCTAGTGTCTGCACCCAGTGTGGATTTAATACAAATTTGCAAATATTTCTTGCAGCCTGGGCTCCTTACCAGGTTCCCATCATAAGGTAAGACGCGGGCAACTCCCACCAGTCTCTACTAGAGCAGGCCTTGTTCTACGGTAAATGTTCTGCATTTACCTTAGAGCTCTTCTAGCTATCCATGGTGGGAACATGGAAGCTCGGGAGTTCATGACGTTAAGAATTATATCTAATGTGCTCATTGCCATATCCTCAGTGTGGCTGATTTATATGTACTGAATGAAAAGGTAAATGAATAGGACTGTTTTACCTGGCACCGCTAATTGTAACAGGAAGGAGCAGTTGAGAAAAGTTCTGCAGATTCATACTTACGCAACCTAGAAACTGCTGGCCAAGGTCGGGTAAGTCGTAACAGCGATAAGGAGACAACGGTAAAGGTTAGTTGTAAGCTCCCAAGAGGACAAAGGTTTAGCCCTCAAGGCCTTGAGCTCCAGTTCCACCTCTGCCCGAACTTGCATCGCATGACCCTGGGAGGCGCCCATCTCCTTTCTGGGTTTTGTCTCCCTCACCCAAAATGTGAGGTGGGATCGGGAGAGCTCACAACATTGTTCCAAGTCTGACAGTCACATTTCCCCACTGGCTTATTCCTCTTGCTCTAACTTTTATGGACATTTTGAAAATAGCTGAAATTGTGTTCTGAATATTAGGATATTGGAGGTAGCTACTGAGTGTAAAACATGTTACCCTCACCTCGGACCCATACAAAGATTTAGGATATAGATAAATCAAAGGAGAAGAGCAGCCCCAAAGCTTAGGGTGAGAATTTGTAGTGCAGTCAAAACGGATTCTTAAGCCTCTCTCCCCCATTCTTTCTCCCTCGCTCTGCCTCTCTCTTTCTCTTGCTCCCCCTTCCTCTGTCTTTCCTTTCTATCTAGCTAGCTATCTGTCTCTATGTGCCTTATGTGCCTGCAAACCTCTGGAAACTGCCTCCCCACCTCAAAAAAAAAAAGAAAAGAAAAGAAAAAGAAAAAGCCCAAGGGGTTGGGAGAAGGAATTTCCATTTATTCTACTCCCTCATCTCCAGGTTCTTCTTCGTCCAAAGCCTAATGCAACTGAGTACTGAGCATCATCTCATCAAAATCACCTGGGGTGGGTATTACAAGTCTGTTCAAACATAGATTTCCAAGCCCCATGCAGATCTTCCCAATCAGATATTTTTCACATATGCCCCACTCCCCCACCTCTTGTGCTTACTAAGTTCTGAGGCTCACTGTGTAAATGTTTAGCCCAATTTGAGGACTATTCCAATGTGCCAGGCACTTTACATAGTAGCTTGAAGCATGTGAAATTGCCGACATCCAACTGTTTGTGACATTGTGCTAAAGGAGTGATTTCATATGGTTCAACCTAAGCCATTGGTGTGTGTGTGATTTAACCCTCCACACACCCTTCAGGTAGGCACAGTTGTTCCTATCTGACAGTAAAGAACATGATGCCCCGAGGGCTTGTCCGTCTGCTGAAGGACACAGAGGTGAGACTCTAACGCAGGTCTGTCTGTTGCACAGCCCCTCTGTTCCTGAACTTTCCACCACCGCTCCTCAGGACAGCTGAAACACTAGACAGATGTGCGGTGTCTCAGTCACAGTGTCCTAGGTTGGCGCCACCTCTGGCTCAAAACCGGGCCGTAAGTTTGTCCCTCGAGGCCTGGGCTGTGTGCGTAAGTTTTCAGAAAGCTTTGTTTCTTGTCAAAAATTAAACTGATGTTTTTCCTGGAATGGCTTTTGGAAGGGAACATGATTGCTGATTAAATATGAAGTGGTTTGAAACCTAAGTGTCTCTCCGAATAACGTAATGTTTACTCCTGAGCGGGAAGGGGTGCCAAGGGGCTGTCTCCTTGGGGTTATTTACGTGTCCTGGTCTCCAACATCCACTTTGCAAGCTGCTTCAGTGACCCTCTCTGGATTTGACGCCCCCAAGGGATTGTGTCCTGAAGTGGCCTGAGGACTGGGAGGGAGTGTGGCTGTCCCCAGAGCCATCAGCTCTGCTGGCTGAACCCCATGCCCGCCTGAAAATTGGCTGCCCATCTTCTTCGTGCCTGGAGGAGGAGGCAGAAACTTACAGACATATGCTGTCCTGTCACCTTAGCTTGGGGACCAAGAACCCTAGCCTGAGAGGCTACGAAGGAGCCCTAGAGAAGGGTGGAAGGCAAGAGGGAAGCTTTATCTAGAAGGGCCTCCTATGAATTCCTCAAAGACCCCTCAATATGGTCTTTCCTATTGTCATTTTATAAATAAGAAAAACCAACACTCCCCAAATGAATACTTTTCCCAAGTTCAGACAGGATTTGAACCCAGGACTGTCTGATTCCAAAGCCCCTCTTTATTTCAAGAAAGAAGGGGGGGTGCAGCAAGAAAAAGAGACTTATTTTATTCCAGGCACTGAGCTACATAACTTCCTCTCCATCACCTTCTACCACTCCTTCAAGGAAGGTGCAATTAAGCCCATTTTACAGGTAAGAAAATGGAGGTTCAGGGTATGAGTGTTTACTCAAGGCCACAGGCAGGTAATAAATGGGAGAACCAGGCTGCAGCCCAGGCAGGTTCTCACTTCCCATGCCCTCATGCCCTCTTCCTAGCTTCGCCACTAATTGGTATGTGATTTTGAACAAATCACTGGCCTCCCTCAACCTCAGTCTCCCCTTCTGTTATCATGAAACTGTCTCAAGGGTCTCCCAGGTTTATTAACATGAGACAGCAGAAGCCCAACAGAACCTGTCTTTACATGTGAGAAAGATGACCCAGCTCCTGGATAGATTGAAAATAAATATTGTTTAAGAAGCTGGCCCTTGAGCTATCTTTGTAGAAGGAAATACCTCAGAAGACACCAAATGTTGGTCATTAGGGAGAGGCTGGAGGGCGCGAGGGTATGGAGTGTTTGGGGGAAGCCAGAAGATTCCAGAAAGCCTTGGAAAGTCCCTGATATAGCTCTGTGGCCCTCAGGCAAATGGAGCAGGGAGAGTGTGCAGTAATCTGGGAATTTGAGGGAAGTGATTCTAAACTTGCTTAGCAGGAGGATGACATTCTCTGCCCACCTGCCCACAGCAGGTGTACTCCCAGATTATCATCCCCCGTGGCTTCACCCTTTTCCACACCCCCAGCAACTGCAAGAGTCAGGGCTTCATGAGCCCCTTGCAAACCCTCAGTCCCGGGGCCACCCCTCACGGTAGGCGCTACTATGGACTTACCCCTCGGAAGGAAAGGAACTACTTTATTGCAATAAGGCAGTACATCTGTTGCACAGTAATTAGAAATAATACCGATAAAGAGAAGAAGGGCCAAAAGAACAGTGAGCAGTACTTATGGAACTCTCAGCCCCAATGCGAGAGTCCCTTTACGCGCAGCACGTTAATCCTCACGGCGGCTCTACAAAATGAATACTATTAGTGTGCCCGTTTTATAAACATCGCTCCCTGACGCTCAGAGAGGTTGAGTAGCCCACACAAAATCACACAGGTCATCAGCTTGGTCTGAACGTTTTGGCTGCTCTCCATGAAACCAGGAGGCCTCCTGGGGGAAGTGCATCTACTTCCCCTCCTTCTCCCATATGAAGAGTGTCACCTTGGTCAAGGCATTAACCCCTCTGAACCTCAATTTCCTTATCTGTAAAATGGAGTTGGGTGGGGCCCAAGAAGACGAGATCCATTCGCGTATTTAGCCAGGGATTCTGCAGCCATCTGTGGGCCTTCTTCGGTGTATCAGGCATTGAGCTGGGTCTGGGGCCTGGAGCTCAATGAGAATCTCCAGGCACAAGATACAAAAGACACAGATGTTGCAACTACTTCAAAAGGCAGCTTGCTAAGCATTATAAGAGGACTGTTTGCACACCCAGAAGCACTGGACAAATGATCAGTGTTCTTACAAGCCTTATATAAATTATTATTTTTGCTATTTATTGCAACATCAAAGGCTCATTTCCCTTCTGCATCGCACTTCCTGGTGTTCTCCCTTTAGAGCCCACATCCCTGGTTTCAGAACTTGCAACTCTTCTTTTCTTTTCTTTTCTTTTCTTTTCTTTTCTTTTCTTTTCTTTTCTTTTCTTTTCTTTTTTTCTTTTCTTTTCTTTTCTTTTCTTTTCTTTCTTTCTTTCTTTCTTTCTTTCTTTCTTTCTTTCTTTCTTTCTCTTTCTCTCTCTCTCTCTCTCTTTCTCTCTCTCTTTCTTTTTTAACACTCTTAGAGCTTACAGCCTGGAAAATCCCAAAGGTGAGTCAGAAACTTTCAGGGAAAGTGATGAAGTGAATGTCTCTAAAGCTCCTGGATTTTTCAGACTTTGCAACCACCCCTCTCCCAGAGAAGAACTGGCTAGAGCTGAATCACACACACTTTCTCAGTCCCTGCGGTCACTGAGGAAGAGGGCACCCAGCTTGGGGTCTCAATATCCAGGTTCAATGTGCACCTTAGCTCCACGTCAGTTGTGGATCCCTGGGCAAGTCCCACTATGCCCAGTGTCCTTATCAAAAAAGTGGGGAGAGAATATCGACCTCTCTTCCTCGTAAGCCTGCCATAAAAATTAAATGGGAAAGTCCAGTATTGTGCAATGCTATTCCTGTAAGAGAGAATCCATTCACTCTCTATTTATTGAGCATGCTCTTGGCATCACAGACTGACCATAATACCTAACATTTACTGGATTCTATTTTCATATATCAAATTAGTTCATAATTCCATATATTATGTATACTAGTTAATATTAACACTCAGCTTTACACATATGAATTTAGTTAATATATGGAATCATAAAGTACATGGCTTTACATATATTTATTTAATCCTCACAAAAACCCTATAGGTAGATATTTTCTGCATCCCCATTTTACAAATGGGGTGATGTTCATATAGAGGTTAAGTGGCTTGCTGAAGGCTCCACAAACACAGCTGACAAATGAAAAGCTGAAAGTGAACCCAGAGTCTGTGCTCTTAGCCTCTCTACTGTACTGCCTCACTCTCCACAGGTAAGGTACGGTTCCTCAGGGAGTTCACAGTCTTGTGGAAAGAAAGACAAGTAAGCAGACAATTACAGTATAATATGATATACACTGTGACAGGGGAAGTACAGGAGGCCACTGGAGCCAAAGAAGGGGCTCCAACTGAGCTGGGGGTATCAAGGAAGGCTTCTTGGAGGAGGTGTGTATGGAGCAATGAATTTATCTTGGCCAAAGCACCAGGTGTGAGAAAGTTCCAAGGTGAGAACTAGACTGGTACATGGGAATGATGGAGAGAAGTGGGATCGCAGGGTGCGAGGGGAGGTATCAGCGAGGGTAGAACATACAGTCTTTATGCACTGCATTGAGCTCCATCTCAACAGGAAAGGGATGGCATTCCCACCTGAATGATTCAAGAGAAGTTTAAGAAAGAAACACCCCAAAGTGTGGGCAGGGAGTAGGAAAAGTAATAATGGCTGCTGTGGTATTGCAGGCTAGTAGTCATTACCATTCTGAAGCCTGGAGGGGTCAGAGCAGGGAGGGGTTTAGGGAAGACTGTGACTGGAACTCTGACCTTTGGGAGAGGGACACAGTCCTCCACTGGAAACTGGCTGGAGGGAAGAAGGCAGTAAACACTCTGGCCACTCTCGTCCTCCCCTCCCATCTCTTAGGTCTTCACTGGCTGAACCCAACTGGCAACATGAATGTAAATAGACCCATTGACACATTCAGTATGGGGTCATGGTCACAGGGCTTAGAGTGGGATGGCAGAGGGTAATCAGAAGACATCCTTGTCCAGGAAATTATTATTTATTCTGAGGACCAGGAGGAGCCCTTATGGTGACACTATCACATCTTCCTATTAGAAGAAGGGCTCTGATCACAATGTGAAGGGAAATGAAAGCAGCACGTTAGACTGGAAGCAGGGAGACCGGCCCTGAGGCCGTGGCAGATGTCCCAGTGGGATGAGTGTGGGCCTGGACCATGGCAGTGGGATTCCGGTTAAAGAGACTTTGACAGGTTCTTAGGTAAGTCCTTCCCAAACCTCAGAAATGTACAGTCCTTTCCTCTTCCTCCTCCTCTACCTCCGCTGTAATACAGCCTTACACACACAGTTGCACATGCAAATGCACGTGCACCACCATCACCACCACCGATCCAGGTGACCTGGTGCTGTCACAGGCTGCATCCTCTGTTCTCCTGATTCAGATTCAATGCTCACCCGTGGAGTATAACCAGTACAGCCAATACCGTGCCACCATTATTTCATCCATGCACTCCACGGCACGGCGATCCGGGGCCTGGGCATTACACTCACGTCTCACGGAGGAGCAATATGAAGACCTGACAAACCCATACACTTGTTCAGGGCTCCCACAGCAGGTAGGCAGCACAGCCAGGACTTGATCCTGAGTCAGCCCGGCCTGCCTGACCCGGCTCATCCCGCTCGCACCATAGATGGAGGAGACCACCACCTCTTTCCCTGCTCTCTTTGCCCGCGCCCCTGCCCTGCTGCAAGGCCTCCGAGTCTTACACTTTAACCTCACTGGGTTTCCTTGACGAGAGGCCCCCTTCCCCGAAGGGTCCTCAACAGATGTGGGCGTGAAGTCATCTCCCCACTGCCACAGGAAGGAAGCCCGGTGCACTGCTGGAGCTTCGCAGGCCTACGGTCCCAAGAGCAGTGGGTTTGCTCCTTCTACCCCCTAACCAGAGGACGGCAACCACAAGGATTGTTTCTACCTGTAGGGCGTCTACATTATGCCAGGAACTAGGCGAAGAGCTTTACAATTAATGATTACAAAACCCCACGTGGTGTGTCCCAAGAGTATTCCTACTTTAGAGATGAGAAAAAGGAGGCAGAGAGTTTAAATAAATGACTTAAGGGCACACAGGGAGTGGGCAGCGAGGCCGGATCAGAGCTCAGGCAAGACGGCTCTCACATCTGTTCACCGAATATCTCTGCACGTTTTTTTTTGGTCTGAGTTGGAAAGCCCCAAACCTCATCCAATACCACCCCCCATTTTGAAAATTAAGAAAAGGCAGCCCTGAAAGAAGGGACTAACTTGCCCAGGGCAGTAACAGCACTTAACTAGAACCCCGGACTCCCCATCCTGTGCTCATGCCACCTCCCGGCACTGCACCTCCCCCCTCTCAAAGTCCTGAGGGCCCCTGGATGGAAATAGGCTGACTTTCTAACGGCTCAGTTATGCTGGGGTAAGCATTCCCCTCTAGAAAGCCAGTTTGCTGAACATTAAAGTCTCTTGCTAATGACCTATATTCCTCAGATCCAAACTGGAGCTTGGCCAGGTACTCCAAGCAACTCCTTGCAAGAGTCAAGTAGCTTTTGGCTGGGGATTACCCAAAGCCAAATATTTCCAGAGGCAGGAAAATCCCTGGGGTCCCATTCCTCAGCTCCTCCTCAGCCCATAGAAAGTTGCCCTGCAGCCAATGGGAAGTATTTTTCTTTCTTCCTAAGACTCTCATGGATGACACCTGGTTAGCTTGGGGTTACCATCACTCCCTAACTATCTTCATCCCACAGCTATTCTATAGATAGGTGAAAAGCTCTGGGGATGGGAAATGTCTCTATCCAACATTGAACCAATGGGAAAACTGAGGCCAGCAAAGTCACACAGCAGGGTCAGCAAAGGCCAGGGGCAGGCTGAAAACCCAACTTGTCCACTCTGAATTCTACTCTTTTCCATCATACTTTGTAAGGTCTTCCAAATGCTTTGACCAGAGTAAACATTTACTAAAAGTGTTTTATATTATTCTTAAAATCCTAACCAGTGGTAGATGTCCTTTCAAAAACATATTTGTAGAAATAAAGAAAAATGGTTCAGGGAATAACTCGTCTCCCTCTTCCCTTACTTCATCTGTTTACCCCAGGATTACTGGGTTACCAAGCTATCCCCTTCCCTTAGGGGTCTGAGGGAGGTAAATTTAGGACATATCAATGAGTTCAGTGAACTAATGTTTGTGAAGTACTTCAGTTTACACAGTATTTTCATGTTACATTTACAACAGCTTTGTGAGGTAAACACATGCCTATTGCAAGAGAGGCCATGTGGCCTGGCCATGACTCTGTTGGACTGAGGCAAATCTACGGTTGGATCTCTGCCCCAACACACACACACACGCTATGTGAGCTCAGCCCAGTTATTTATCTTCTTGAAGCCTCCAATTTTCTCATTTATAAAATGGGCATCATCTGCACCTCGAAGATTTGTTGGGAAGATTGAATGAGGTAAGGCACCAAGCACATTGTAGCACTTAGTAAATGTTAGTGTTGGTTATCTTTGTACTGTCTTCTGCCAGAGACCACATTACGAAAAAGGTAGTTAACCTCGGGGTTTGTTATTCCGATACAGGCAGAAAACACAAATAAGCATTAGCAGTGTTTGATAGATTCCAGATGACAAATCCATAGTGGGAGCTAGATATGTTCAGGATTGGCATATTGCTCCAGCTCATCTAATCAGAGTGAATCCAGATCTTGTGTGGGAGCTACTAGAAAGATACACTATTTTTTTCTGTTGGATGTGAACTCAGAGAATGTAGGCCTGGAGGGCTGGCCACCATCTTGCCACTGTGTGGAAACTGAGGGTAAAGCCAGCATGAAGGGGGCTGAGAGAGGACGAGAGGTGGGGCCCTGTTGAAATCATCTGAGCTTCACACCTCAGTAAGTTCTACCCCAGGACATTTAAATTTTATGAACAAATACATGATTTTTTTTTTTTGGATAAGGGATAGTGTCTATCACTTATAAATGAAAGAGTCCTACAGGTTCACCCAGTGGCCTTGAGGCTTCTTAAAAGATCAAGAGAGACACTAACTTGCTGAGTGAGAAGGGTTGGATGATGCCGTTGGAGTGAGATACATGGGGTACTTAGGGAATTTTAGAAATGTTACAGTTCTTAAACTGGGTAATATGTAGGTAGGTGTTTCTTATGCTATCATTTGTGCTTTGCATGTATGAAATATCTCACAATATGTATTTTTTAATTCTATCTAAAAAAGTAGCACTTGGAACAATTTTTTAAGAAACAATTTGGCAATATATATCAATTACAATGCACAAATTGATTTGTCAATTTAATTTAATTGCCAATTTAAAATGCACAAATCTGACCTCTGGTCAAGACAGCGGTGTAGACAGACATGGCCCACCTCTTCACATAACAACATCAAAATTACAACTAAAATACAGAACGACCATCACTCAGAACTATTGGAAGTCAAGTTGAATGGAAGTCTGACAACTATGGAATTAAAGAAACCACATCCATCCAGACTGGTAGGAAGGGTGCAGATGCGGAACAGGCCAGTCCCACTCCCACGTGTGATAGATAAAAATTTGGGAGGGATATCTCAGAAGCATGGACCCACATCAGGCCCACACCAGGCCCCCAGCCCAGTATTCCAATACCAGGAAGATAAGTCACCACAACTTCTGAATGCAAAAACCACGGGGGTTTGAGTCAGTGAAAGAAACTGCTAAAAGTCCCAAGTAGTTTTTCTTAAAGAACCCACACATAGACTTACCTAATCAGACTCACTCCCACTGAGCTCCAGCACCTGGGTAGCAGCTTGAAAGGCAGCAGTGGTATACAGGAAGAAACAAGTGCCTGGCATGAAGGTGAGCAGAGGCTATGTCCCTTTTCTAAAGCCTCCCTCAACAGCCAGCAAGCTGGTGCCACATCTGGGATTCCATCAATCTGGCTAACACTGTTTGACCCACCTTGGAGATCCCTAGAGACTCTGCCCCACTCAACTTATAGGCCCACCCAAGTTGCTTTTCCATATGAATGGCTGGTCATGGCTCATGCTTCACAACTTTCTAAGCCCTATCAAACCAGCAACTACTGACTTCAGTGAGCCGCCGACCTGGCACTAGCAGCAGCCAACTTAGATTCATAGCTTGGCTTCACCTGGGAACCTCCAAGCCCAGCATAAGTAGCAGCCCTCTCAGGTTGCTTTATAGCTCAGGCAGGGTGCCCCAGGCAAAACACAGGTGGGGGATGACCTTGGCCTACACTACCCAGGAAACCCCAGGGCCAGCACACTCAATGGACAGCTATAGACCATGTCAGAGCGCCGCCACCTTGCCCCTGCACAGCCAATCCTCCATGGGAGGCTGAGGTTGGTGGTCAGTGGTCACAACCAGTCCTTGTAGCTGACAGGCCTGGGTAAATCCCTTCCAGTGATCTGCCAGTAGCAACCAAGGTTCAACTACAAGAGGAAGGTGTACTCAGTCCACATGAAGAGTGCACCTTGACTACCCAGCTTGGGTGATATGGGAGGCTGAGCCACTGGACCCTACAGGACACCTACTACATTAAGCCATACTACCAAGACACAAAGTCAAAGCAGCTCTACCTAACACATAGAAACAAACACAGGGAGGCTGCCAAAATGAGGAGACAAAGAAACATGGCCCAAATGAAAGAACAGATCAAAACTCCAGAAAAAGAGCTAAACAAAATGGAGATAAGCAATCTATCAGATGCAGAGATTAAAACACTGGTTATAAGGATGTTCAAGGAGCTTAATGAGAACCTCAACAGGATAAAAAGAGATCCAGTCAGAAATGAAGGATTCACTAATTGAAATAAAGAACAATTTCCAGGGAAACAACAGTAGAGTGGATGAAGCTGAGAATCAAATCAATGATTTAGAACACAAGGAAGCAAAAAACAATCAGTCAGAACAAGAAGAAAAAAATAAAAAATAAAAAAGAGGATAGTATAAGCAGCTCATGGAAAACTTAAAGTGTTCCAATGTTCACCTCATAGGGGTGCAAGAAGGAAAAGAGAAAGAAGAAGAAATTGAAAATGTATTTGAAAAAATAGTGAAAGAAAACTTTCCTAATTTGGTGAAGGAAATAGGCATGCAAGTCCAGGAAGCACAGAGTCCCAAACAAGATGGATTCAAGGAGGTCCACTCCAAGACACATCATAATTAAAATGCCAAAAGTTAAAGATAAAGAGAGAATCTTAAAAGCAGCAAGGGAAAAGAAGTTAGTTACCTACAGAGGTAACCCATAAGACTGTCAGCTGATTTCTCAAAAGAAACTTTGCAGACTAGAAGGGATTGGTGAGACATGCTCAAAATTATGAAAAGCAGGGACTTACAGCCAAGATTGCTGTACCCAGGAAAGCTAGCATTTAGAATCAAAAGGCAAATAAAAAGCTTCCCAGGCAAGAAAAAACTGAAGGAGTTCATCATCACCAAACCATTATTATATGAAATGCTACAGGGATTTATCTAAGAAAAAGAAGATCAAAACTATGAACAATAAAATGTCAATAAATATATCTCTATCAACAATCGAATCTAAAAACCAAACTAAGAAAACAAGAAGAACAGACACAGAATCATGGGTATAGAGAACATTTTGCTGGTTGCCATATGGCAGGGGGGTGGTGGAGAATGGGTGAAGAGGTGAGGGGATTAAGAAGTACAAATAGGTAGTTCCAGAAGAATAGCCAGGAGGATGTCAAGTACAGCATAGGAAATGGAGTAGCCAAAGAACTTATATGCATGACCCATGGACACGAACGATGGTGGGGGGATTGCCTGAGGGAGTGAGGGTGCTGGGTGGAGGGTGCCAAAGAAGGAAAAATAGGACAGCTCTAATAGCATAATCAATAAAATGTGATTTTAAAAAATATAAAATAATTAAAATGCACAAATCTTTTAGTCCTAAAATTCCTCCTGTTGTCCAAAGAAAATATTAAAATGTGCTCAAAGATTTATGCTCCACATTATTTATAATTTTCAAAAATTGAAAAGTAGTTATGATTTTTATCAAGGAGATGGTGCAGCCCTGGCCAAGTAGCTTACTTGGTTGGAATGTTGTCCCGATATACCAACCTTGTGGGTTCAAACTTTGGTCAGGGCTCATAGAAGAATCAACTGTTGAATGCATGGATGACTAGAGCAATAAATCAATGTCTCTCTCTCTCTCTCTCTCTCTCTCTCTCTCTCTCTCTCTCCCTCCCCCCCACCCCACCTTCCTCTCTCTCTAAAATCAATCAATAAAATTTTTTTTAAAAGAAGGAATGAATAAATCATGGTAAATACTTACAATAGAATATTTATGTAGTCATGAAAAAGAATGAGTAGATCCTTTATACACTGACAGGGAAAAATACCTTTAATATAAAGCTAAGTGAAAGGGGTGGGAGGTAGTAATTTCTATCATTTTGAAATCATATCCAGGTACCAGTAACAGAAGGCCTCATCACAGGGGCTGAAAATCACGAAATTATTCTCCAATGTTAAAGCAGTACTGAAAAAAGGCATTTGGGTTGGTGTGGCTATTCCTTTAAGTTATTGATGACTCAGATACATTTCTCTTGGTCTGTAGTGTGTGGCTTCCATCCTCAGGGGCCCGTCATGGCCTACAATGATGACTGCTGGAACTTTACTTCACATGTGTTTTGTCACTCAGAAGAAGACAGACAAAAGGCTGAAAAGACACACTGCCCATGTGAAATAGCCTCTTTTAGGCAACTTTCTTAGTGCCATACAACCTCCCTTATATGTCGTTGGCCAGACCTTAGCCACAAGCACATTACTGGAATGGAGGGTGGGAAATATAGTCTTTATCCCAGGTGGTAATGTGCAGAGCTAAAAATCAACATTCTTCTACTAAGTTGTGCATGTGTGTGTGTGTAAGAATGCAACATGTATGTTTATATGAGTGTAGAATAAAGTCTGGAAGCATGTACACATAACAAAAACTGGTTATGTTTGCGAAGTCAAATTGGAGAGTATACTTTCACTTGCTTCATTTTCACTTTCATATCATTCTGAATTGATGGAATTATTTTCAAGCAACATATTGTATTTTTAGAATAAAGAATTAAGACTTAATTCTAGAATTATGACTTCGTTTTACAAACATTTCATCTCCTCATGAGCTAGATACATGCAATGAACATTAAATGACTGCCTAGCAATCACCAGGCAATTTATTAAGCCCTTTCAACCTTTTCTCATTTAATCCTTAACAAAACTGTTCAGGCAGATGCCATCATCCCATTTTATAGATGAGGAAACCAAGTCTCAGAGAGATGAAACATGTCTTTTGCCCAAATATAGCTCAACACTGTGTCTATCTGACTTCCAAGGCCATCCTTTTCTACTCTACTGGGGTATGCCTTCAAGCTGAATCATCCCCAGCCCCTCCTCTGGAGGCCAGTGGATGGTAACTGACAAGTAACCCTCACCCAAGTTCCTTGTCCCATATCTTAGGAGCCTCAGAGTCTGAGGCTTTCCAAAATTAGGTCAATGGCTTCCTTCCTTACCTCCAGACAGCTTTAAATAAAGGTCCCCCTATCCATCTTCCTTACTCACTGATGTTTCCTCTGCACTTCATGGACCATCAAACTCAGCAGTATTTTTCCTACAGCCCTCTTAATTTCCGGTGGGAGTCTGATTTGTTACTCATTTTAGACCCAGTGTCTTGTGAATTTGTTAATGGTCCTCCTTACCTAACTGTCAGCTCTGACACAAGTCAGGAAAAGCCCCAGTGTTTTAGTCACCCCTTAGGGACAGGGTTATGGAGGTCATGCAGGCCCTTCTACGTAACCTTGAGTGAATTTCCTGGAGGCCATGGGTGTGATGAAGACAACATGGGCTTTGGAATCAGGCAGACTTGGGTTTGAAACTAGCTGGATGATATTTCTGAGTCATGGTTTCCTTCTTTCTTTCTTTCTTTTTTTTAATCCTCACCCAAGGATATGCTTATTGATTTTAGAGAGAGGGGGAAGGGAAGGAGAGAGAGAGGGAGGGAAATCAACATGAGAGAGAAACACTGATAGGTTGCCTCTCATATACACCCTGACCAGGCACTGAACCCAAAACTTAAGCATATTCCCTGACTGGGAATCAAACTCACAACCTTTTGGTTTATGGGATGATGTTCCAACCAACTGAGTCACACTGGTCAGGTCATGGTTTCTTTATTTCTAAAATTCAGGTCATATACATCTTTTCCAAGCTGCAGATGAGGATTAATTGAGAGAATGTTAAGTATTTTACCACCTAGCACCTGGGGATTGTTTAGTAACTTTTATTTCTTTTCCTTCCACATGCCTTGATTGAAAATGCCCCAAATTCTCACTTTATAGCTAAGGAATATTAACATCTAATATAATTATGCCAACTGTTACATAGAACAATAGTTAAAAGCACAGGCCGTAGGATAGGCTATCTGAATGTGAATCTCAGCTCCACGACTCAGTAGCTCTGTGACCTTGTGCATTTACTTTAACCCTCTGAACCTCAGTTTTCTCAACTGCAAAATGAGTTTTGTGATCACATCTGCCTCATGGGGTTAAATCATTGAGGAAAATGCCTCACCCATTGTGAGCACTCAATTTGTGTAAGCTATTATTATCACCACCGTGCATTGAGGTCTTGCAAAACACCAGGCTCTACATCAAACTCTCATGCATTCTCTCTCTTTTTCACAGTGACATGGATCATATCATTCCCACCTTTGGCCTGGGGAAACTGAGATTCATTGTGAGAGAATGACTTGCCCCCATTCCCACGGCAGTAAGGGCACTGGATGGATTCATGTTAGGCAGTCAACACCAGAGTCCTTTCTTCACTCCACTATTAGGTTATCTCCCTCTGACTTCCAGCTCATTCTCCAAGGAGTCCCCTTGGCTCCTTCACAGCTTCCTGTCCTGGTATCTGAGGGACATTTCCACATTAATCTTGGTTTCCTTTGCTATTTATGTTCTGTTACCTTGCTCACGATGTATGACAAAGGTTGATTAATCAGAAGTTGTGTCTCAGTGGTTATGACCCTAAAGGAAATGTTGCAGAACCCTCGTCAGCCTGTCCCTGATCTCAGCCCATGACTGATAAGCTATTTATCAGAGGGCAGAAGGCAGCCTATTGTCGGGATGTAAAGGACAGATGACCAGGTGAGAGGGCCTGGCTCACGACATGGGCCTCCACTGCTGAGTAAGCCAGTGTGCATGGATGTGGCCCTTGGTAAACAGGATGGTGCTGGCCCAGTTGCTGACAGTTGGATCCACTGTGCTGCACACTGAGTTATCCAGGAGCAGAACGGCATCGGAGACAGTCAGGTAGCCACCTAACAACCAGCAGAAATTAAAATCAGCATTTATTTCTGACAGAGGGCTCTCCGTGTGCTAAGAAGGAGCTACTCATACCTCTTGGGTGTCAGGTCTCACCCCTCCCTACCTTGCTCTTGAAGCTCAGAAAATCCTAAATTGCCCAGCACTCCCCACAGGCATCATGCTAATTCTTGCCTCTAGGCCTTTATCCATGCATTCCCTCATTCAATAAAATACAATTTAACTACCGACTATGCATCTTTTACCGGCTGAATTGTATCCACTCCACCCCAACCAAATCCTTATCTTGAAGTCCTAATACCTAGAGTCTCAGAATGTGATCTTGTTTAGAAATAGGGTCATTGTGTGGAATTGGTTGTGATGCGGTCATCCTAGCTGTTGACATGGACCATGTTCTAGACCACAATTCAACTGGCCTGAATTAGTGAAGTAGCTGCCTGGACCATCACCAATTAGACCCAAGTCCCTTGGAAGTACGCAGCATTTTACAAATCACCGACATTTCCATTTGATCCTCATGAAAACCTGAAAGCACACAAATAGGATAATTGTCTTCATTTGACAGATAAAAAAATCTGGATTCAGGGAGGCTAAATGAATGGCCGAGGGTCTCGCGGTTGACAAGTAGAGCAAGGGCTCCTGAGCTACTGACGTTTCCACTCCCGGTGCTGCCTCCACAGCTAACTGACCCTCAGGATCATATTGCAGATTCTTGGACCTGAACAGACCGTCCACAGCGTCTAGTCCAAACTCTTACAGACAAGGAAGAAGTGGCTCAGGGCTGGTGACTCCATGCTCAGCACGCTCACCCCCAGGCTGGCCTCAGTTCACTTGTTCCACAGAAACACCGGAGAGATGCTCCTCTGTCCAAAGACAACAGGAAACTCCCACCCTTTACAACCCAATAAACAAAAAGTAAACAAAAAAAAGAAAATCATTATATAGACATAAACCTTAAATCCATTTTTTTCTGAGAGCTGCACTTTCTCCTTCAGAGCCCTCTCGCTTTAATACTATCAGCTTTTCCAGAGGGTCGAGTTGAAGGAGGACAGAGTGATGATAAATTCACCAACCACAGCAGCCCCTTCCATCAGCCTTTAATGAGAAACACATGGAGGTAGATGGGGATGAAGGCAAGGATGGACAGAAATCAAGAAGTTTCTCCCTTTCTGGTGTGGATGGGGGTTTCTTGTGTATCTGATAGCCCAGCATAGCTAGCAGGAAGTGGCAGAGAGCCGAAGTTCTACCAAAGTCAGCAGACTATGGGTCAGCAAAGGTACAAAGGCTTCCTCTCCATCTCAGAAATGCTATAACTTCAATCTCAGCAGTCCACACTGCAAAATTGCCCTCTGTTCTGTCCTGAATGCCCAAGTCGATATATATTCAACCCAGAGAGGTCAAGATCAGATCCAGGAGCTACAGTCAGCCCCAGTCCCCCATGCGAAAAAATCTTTCAAGCTTACAAAGCATTTTTGGTAAAGTATCACAAAACTGATCTAAAATTGAAGATTCTTTCTTTCTCCCCCCTCCTCCTCGAACTTCCTTCTATTCCTGTGTTCTCAATAAACACCGATATTGACCTATCATTCAGCTAGGAAAAAAACTTAATTTTACTTTTATCTCTGTACCTGTCCATTACCATAGTCAAATGATGACTAAAGGCAGCTGACTTTACTTGAAAAATGTCTCCCCACTTTCACTTCCTCTCCATTCCTCGAGCACCTGCCCTAGCTACATCAGGCCTCATTGCCTTTCTTGGCCTTCTTGTTGCAGCCCTTCCCTCCTCCTGATGACCCATCCTACATGTTAGTATGATCTTTCTGCACAACTCACCGGATGAGGTCAGTCCTCTGCTCCGACTGTTGCGTCCCTCTTTCCTTTGACACACATCCAAACTCTATCAGAAAACAGGAGGCCTCGCATAACCCAGCCGCATCTCCTCACCTCCTACTTTTGCCTTCCACTTTTCTTTCCAGCAGCTTGAACTGCTTGTAGTCCTAACCACGTCACACCATTTATCATCCCCATTCATTTCCTCATGTCATTCCCTTCTCCTGGAATGTTTCCCTTCCCGCACCACCTCCTGTCCCTCCCACCCCGCATTGCCCTGTCCAATCGCCACTATGCTTTGAGACGGGCACAGGTATCTTCACCTTGAGAAAGCTTTGCCAGATCTCCCTCACCCCATCCCAGCCCTGCTCCTGAGACGTGTGCCTCCTCCATGCCCCCACAGCAATCTCTACTACGCTATGCACCCAGCGTGGCAGCCACGTGTTCACGGCCTTTCTTCTCACTTGACTGTGAGTTACTCAAGGGCCAGGGCTCTGTTCTATTTATCTCTACATTACCAAAGTCCTGGCAAAAAGTAAGAACTAAATAAATGTCGAATGAATGAATGAATGAATGAATGAATGAATGAGTGATGGACTTGATGTGACTTATGAAGGAAAATGAAGAGTCTAGGATGATCCCAGGTTTGAGGATACAATGAGTAGCTGGATATTGATGCTTTTCATAAATATAGGAAATACACAGTAAATAAAGGGTTAGGGAGCAGGTGGCTGCCCCAATCGACAGCGACTCCACTAGGCAGCTGGATCTATATACACATCTAGAGTTCAGGAAAGGACTTATCTAGATGAGAGATTTTTAGAGAACCACTGCACTGGGAAAATTCCTTAGAGAAGGGTCTAGAGTGAGAAAAACAGTAGCGGGAACACTGAAGGACATCAGCACTATAGGGTTGACTGACAAAGGCAATCCCATGCAAACAGCAGACGAGGAGCGACCAGAGAGGAAGGCTCTGCTCCATCAGAGTGCAATATCAACCAAACCAAGGGAGGAGTGCATCCCAAGAAGAGTGACCAGTGTTTCCAAATGCAGCAGCCATGTCACACTTCTTAAAGGGTGGGCAAGTTCTCATTTACAATCTAGCCCTTGCCCGTATTTCCCACCCCATCCGCTTGCACCATCAGATCCAGCCCGTCTGCATAGCTTAGAGTTTGCTGAATGTTTCATGTCATTTCACCCTCACACACCTTTGCTCAGTCACTTCCTTTACCTGTCAGGCCCACATCTACATGCTACCTGTCAGGTCCACATCCACCCAGGTCCACCCACCCCATCATCAATCAAATGCCATCTTAATCTTTACCTCCTGCAAAGCCTTCCCAACCTGGCCCCCACCCAGTGAAATGAGTTGACCTCTCTCTCCTCTGGGCCTCCACTCTCCTGTGAACTTGGCTCTAACTCACCACCTGTAGTACTATATTTTTGTCCCCATGCCCATTTTCTTCACAAGATTGAGTTGTCTGGGGTATAGGTTGTCTTATTTATCTCTATAATGCCAATACCAGGCACAGGGTCTGGCATACAGTCAGAAGCCCATATATTTTATTGAATGAGAAAGAATGAATGAAGGACTTTGCACATCAACATCACCCAGGGAACAAATCATTAAAAGAAGTGCAAAAATCAAAGTCTGGTTAATTGAAGGCTCTCCTTTGTTGGGTTTTGGTTAACTGAGACTCCCCTGCAAATGCCTGGGTTGACACTATACGAGATACATTAAGAGAGTTTCGCCCTGGCCTACATGAGCTATTGAACATAGTTGCAAGTAAAACAGTCTGGGTGGGAGGCAGCACCTTTGTAGGGCTGTACAGAAAAGTCCATTTACATCGAGGCTACCAAACTGCCTTTTCCTCACCTCTGCAGCACTCAGGGTGTCTCATAAATGTTAAATAATCGCAATGACCGTGCCCAAGGGGGTGTAAGTGGTCATAAAACTAGCTTTTATGGATGCTTCCCTGCGTCTCCTGGTGGGCGGTGAGAAATTGAGCAAGGCTGATGGCCAGAGGTCTTCATACAAGCTACATCTGAGAGACCTATAAGCTTGGGTGGCAGGAAGGGGATGCAATCACAAGCCAGGACGCCCAGCCATTGATTGATTGAAGAAGGCCACCCACACTGAGCCTTCTGGAATCCATTGGTGAGTCATGAGCCAAGGGATTATGTCTTCAATATGGGCCATCGGGTCTGATATCAAGGCATTTCCTGCCTACAGCTTAGGGTGGCCGTCTTTAATGAGGATGATGACCTCTAGGTCCAAGAAATAACCAGATGAGAGAAAAACCCTAGTCTCATTTATACCATGTAGAACATGGCTTCCTAAGCCTTTTCTGTTTGATTCTATATTCTCCAGAAGACCTCAGTTTACATTCATCTTATCATTTATCTGTTGTATTTATTCATTCCATTGACATTAATTGAACACCTGGGCTAGATGTTAGCAGTACAGAGGTAAATAAGACATGGTTCTCACCCACATTGGGTCAACTGTAGGCAGATAAATAAAATACTAATTTTCTTGTAACGTGTTAAGTATGTATAGCTACAGAGTACATATAAAGGGAAGAAAGGGGACCACAGAGGTGACGTATGTACTGAGTTTAAAGGATGAGTAGAATTGCACCAGGTGGGCAAAAGGGAAGAAGAGAGGGTGTCAGGTATCCAGCGGGGTAGAGGAGGCATTTTAAACAATTAGATACATAGCCCTGGCTGGTGTGGCTCAGTGGATTTAGTGCCAGCCTATGAGCCAAAAGGTTGCTGGCTTGATTCCCAGTCAGAGCACATGGCTGGGTTGTGGGTCAGGTGGGGGCATGAGAGAGGCAACCGATCAATGTTTCTCTCACACATCGATGTTTCTCTCCCTCTCTTTCTCCTTCCCTTTCTCTCTCCCTAACAGTAAATAAATAAAATAAAACAAAAAACAAAAAAACAACTATATACATAGAGTGAGAGGAGTGCTGAAATGGGGATTAGGAATAGGACTTCTGCCTTACATAATTCCAGGGGTACTACTCACATCAGAGTCTACTGAGTCATGGAGTGCAAAACCTGGTGGTTATATGCTCTTTGTGGCCTTAGTTCAGAGGTTTGGGTTCAAGTCCTGATCTGCCACTAACTAGCTATTGGGAAATGATCTTTCTATTTCTCAGTCTCTCCCAGTGTAGGATAAACAAGCTGGACTGAATGGCTTCCACATGGCCTCTTTTCTCTAGACCCCTCTATGCGTCTATAAGTCCAGGCTGAGAGGAAATCATGTAGGAGAGAAAGCTTGTCATTTCTGGACTGAATTAGGCATTGTCCTTGGAAATGAGACTTTAATATTCTCCTGACTCTTGATTTCTGTACATTTTTTACATAAGTTGATTAAACATTGATGCATAGAATATTAGCACCCAAAGGGAAATTAAAGATAATTTAATCCATGTGGTTTATTTCTGAGAAGATAAGACGAGAACTCAGAGACAGTAAATGGTCCACCAAAAGTCATTCTGCAAGTTGGGTCAGAACCAAGACTCAAAATGGAAATATTATTTGTCCCAACCCAAGTTTCACCAAGTTACCAAGTTCAACCTCAACTCCCTCCACAACATTACAAACTCCCTGGCCCAAGTTTCAGGTTAAAAAAAAAAAAAAAATAGGAGGCAAAACCAGCACCTCTTTAAGAAATATAATGTTGGTAATGAAGCCTGCCTGCAGATCTCCCCCGACGCCTGCTAGCCTCTGGATCCCCGTTCCGCTGGCTCCCAAAGGGCAGAGTAGGCAGTTGACCAGACTTGCAGCTCTAGAACCATTGCACACCTCCACTAACGCTCCCCTGAAATACGAAAATTCCGAAACCTTTTCTTCGGATTCCGTGCACCGAAGGAGAAACCCAAGTGTGATTCTAGCTCCTCCCTCTCTGTCGCCCCCATTCTTTCATTCCAGTTCTGAAACACGCTCCTCCCTCCATCCTCACTGACTGGCCTCAGTGCCACATCCTCAGTTCCCTGGGTTATTGCATTAGTTGTCTAACTAGTCTCCCTCCCTCCCATTAATCTTTCCCCTCTGTGCTGCCATCATGATGGTTTTGATGAACCGGGGAAACTCCCATACTTATCAGATAAAACCAAAACTCTTACACAAGGCATACCACATCTTTTGTGATGTTCTCTCAATCACCCATAATTACTTATCTCTGCCTTCATTCTCCACAAGTGTGCACAAGTATTATTTGCAGTTCTATAGATTTACTGTGCTCTCTTGAGTCTCTACACCTTTATTTAGGCTGTTTCCTATGCCTGGAATGCTTCCCATCCTCAAAGCCATCAGCCTTAGACATTCCTCCTGTACTAGTCTGCTCAGACTACCATAACAAAATAACACAGACTATATGGCTTCAACAACAACAGTTTATTTTCTTACAGATCTGGAAACTAGAAGTTCAAGTTCAAGGTATCAGTGAGCATTTCAGTTTCTAGTGACAGCTTTCCTTCTGGCTTATAGATAGCTGCCTTCCCCATGTGTCCCCGCATGGCCTTTCCTTGTGTGTCCTTGGTGAGGAACCTCTGTGAGGTATCTTCCTCTTTTTATAACGACTGCAGTCCTATGGGATTAGAATTCCATCCTTATGACCTCATTTAACCTTAATTACCTCCCTAAAGGTCCTCCTATATCTCCGAATACTGTCACACTGAAGGCTGGGGTTTTAACATATGAATTTGGGGGAAAGGGACATATCAGGTCATGGTATCTTCACTATAGCTCTTATCTCTATGTATTACCATAATTTGTTTTCATGTCTGTCTCCTCCACTTGCTTCTGGTTCTTGAGGGAACTTAGAATCATCTCCAAATCCTTCCACCAGTGAGAACTGGTCCAAGCTTTGGGAATCTCAAGGTTTATAAAATGCGGAAGTCCCTCATGAAGAAACAGATTAAAAATAGGCTTGAAGTATTTTAGAATGGACTCGTGCAAGTGAGGGGCCCTGAAGCTTAAGTTTTACAGCTTCACCGTGTACCTGCTTCAGGGCGCCTAATACAACGTCTTAGTAATGTGGACGTTGAGAAGGAAGCTTCATTTGATGTGAAGCGTGACAAGGAATTTATCTGGGGAGACAGACTTCCCACGGACAACTAAGGGCCCAAATTTTAGAAATAAGATGAGCCTAGTGTCATTTGTTGACGGGAGCTCCTTGTGTGCTTTGCATACTGGGAAAACCTCAGACTGAGTTCTTAGCTTCACGTGCTGTGGACTGCTTGGTTACACTGTCTGAATCCACCACTGCAGGGAAGCCTTAGTTTCATCTTTGGACCAATTAACTGAGACCATGCCCCATCTAATCAGAACTACACAATTATATTCCCATTCGCATCTGTATCAGGCAGAACTGTTCTGTAACAATCAATCAGAACCCATGATACTGACAAATCAACAGCAAGATTCAGACCATCAGAACTATATGAATTTAGGAACCTTATTTGCACACAATTGGACCAACTGGGGACCTGGGCAAGGATTTTCTCTGGGCAAGGGTTGTCTTGGTGGAGGGCACTTTCAGTTTCCACCAAAGGCTTCATTTCTTTGGTTTGCAAACTGTTTTACCTGAATAAAGTCTCTCCTTTCCAGTACCTCTTGGAGTTTTGGTTTGCATTACGTACTAGAAAGACCACAGGCTGGGTCACATTTGAACTTTTCATTTGACTTTGGATAGATAACATTACTACCTGCAGCTCAGTACTTCTGCATGTATAAAATGGGTTTGTAATACCTGCCCTGTGAGGTTGTTTTGAAGATATACTTAGATAACCTGAAAATATGTTAAATATTTGTATATTTGCTAATTGTCTGTGTTTCCAAGTACAAAGTTCCATGAAGAAAAGCCTTGGTTACTGCCAAATCCTCAGTGTTTCATGACAGTGCCTGGAAATCGTTGGATTCTCAATAAATATTTGTTGATTGAAAGAATATAGTACCTCTTAGCACCTCAGAAATGATGCCTGGTATCCATCAGCAAGTTCTCCCAATTGTAGCTATTGCATTTTTAATGAATCTTAGTTAAATAAATAAGGAATAGACAGAAAATACCAATGATCAAAAGACATAAAATCACTGTTAACTAGACTCTAAAGAGCATTATAATTCAAAATTTGTTATTGTCCCAAATGTTTTTAAACCTAGAATAATAAAGTATGTGGAAAGAAGGGAGAGTGGGAGGAAGAAGGAAGGAAGGAAGGAAGGTCCAAAAACCCTCCAGGAAGTGGGAAAAGTTAAAGGAGGAAACCCAGAAATTTGACATCATTTCTTCGGTGACCAAGAGAGCATATTTATTCATCACTCCAGGGGGCAGAGAGTAGTCGCCGGTATTGAATGCTCTCCAGCCCGCTGTTTAAGAGGAGGCAGGAATAGCTGTTAGCAGATAACCTCAGATCACATCAGGCACCGTCTCTTCTAGCCCAGAGCTGAAAAGTTCTGAACTTTTCACCCCAATCAATTAAGAGACATCTCATCGAAAATCCCAAATAAGTGTGCTTGGCTTAACCTTGAGGATTCTAACTAAAGAGATATCGCTCCTCCTTGAAGAATCGATCATTTTTAAACAGCTCAGACTGATAGTTGAGAAATTTAGGGAGTTAGACTGAGTCCCAGCACTCAAGAGCCAAGAGGGATGCCCGCACTGACAGAGGGCACCCTCATTACAGAAGAGGAAACTGAGGCTCGGAGACATGGAATGACCTTGTTGAGGTCACATAGCTTTCCTACTCTCATTGTTAAAAGAAATCTTTTAGATTGATCTAGCTTCCTACACAGCCCATTTAATCCTCACTCTTGACCATGTCAGTAATTTTGACTTGTGGTTCAAGAATAAGAGTGTGGCCTCGGCTTCACACACCTTGTTTCAGTTTCTCATTCTGTTCCGTTTACACTGTGGGAACTTGGACAAGTGACTTCACCTTACTGGGCCTCAATTTCATCCTCCGTAGCACAGGATATAGCATTTATTTCACATGTGGGTGCTCAAGATTAAGTGAATTAACATTTACTTAAAAACTGGTATTTTTAATGCTAAATAAATGCTGATTTCCCACCTTCTCCCCACCTCTCTCTTTCCCATTCTTTTCTTTCTCCTTTCCTCCACTCCTTCCTTCTCCCTTTGTTCTTAATATGTACTATAGCGAATGCAAAGAAGTATAACAAAGGCTCAAAGGAAATTCATCTCCAATCAGGCTTCGGTTTTTACATCCATAAAATGCAAAGATGGGAAGAGATGGTTTCTGGAGACTCGTGCTCCCCTGACCTACTTCTCCATTCGTCACATAAGTTGATATGTATTCAGCACAGGCTGCAGACCATTGCCCATGGCCAGGTCCTGGGCCAAGCTGCAGAGATGCACAGAGGTATATTCCCTGTCCTCAAGGAGTGCAGGAGTTCAACCGTCACGTAGAAGAAGGAGGGAAATAGTCATGTCAGGATCCAGGAACAAAATGGTCACAGGGGGAAACCCAGGAAGTGCTCTAGTTCTCCTACAAGTCAGAAAAGCAAGCGAAAAAAAAAAAAAAGTCAAAAGGAAGTAGAAGTTCACCGGTCAGGACAAATTGTTTCTGGCACCCCATTTTCTGAAGAGAATCTAGTGAGAATTGACTATTACATTTATTCAGCACTCAGGGTTCTGTGATTGTTAAGACTGGTAGAAAAACATATAAAATCATATGACACTAGAAATGAAGACAAAGAAAGTGAAAGAAGAAGAAAGAGGGGAGAAGAAAACTGCATTTGGTTTTCACTTCTATGTACTAAATTCTATACCAGGTCTCTTCATTTATTCATTCCGAGAGTGAAAGAAAAGGGTGGGAGGAGGAGAATAGAAAGTAGAGGATGGGAGAAGGAAAGGGAGGGGAGGGAAGGCTGTGTGGGAGGGGAAGGGAAGAGAAAGATGAAGAGGAGGGGGAGGAAGGGAAGAAGGGAGTCCAGAGGAAAGGTGGAAGGAAAAAAGAAACCTGTGAGATAGATACTATCTTTTTTTAAACTGAGGACACTAAAGCCAAGAGAGGATATGCTTTGCCCAAGGCATCTCAGTAATAAAAAGCAGGACCAGGACTGAAAGCCAGCCAAAGCTCACACTCCTTTCAGGGCATCCTGATCCCAGAGGGGAGTCTATTTTATTTCCAATGATGGCGTCAGTGGTCAGGTATAGTCTAAAGAACCAAGACATCATGAGAGTAGGAGTATAAAGAACAGAGACAAGAGCCCCTCCAGGCTCCCAGGGAATTCTACCACTCCTGTGATTATCTACATAAAGTTAACTTCTCCCTTTGCTACTGACTGAGTTCACCCTGGGTAAGTCACCTAACCTCTCTGGGCTCCCAGTCACCTTAGCTACAGAATGAATTCATAATATCGTTTTCATTAGATGAAGGAGGCTGGATTAGCTAAACTCATGAGCTCACTTCCAGCTTGAAGTCCTTAGAGTCTGATCACTTCACAAAATTTCATACCCAGAAAGAACTGTAGGAATCAGTGTTTCTCAAACTTGAGAAATGGTTAGATGCTGTGATAGGCATTTCCATTTGGTCCTTTTACTTGTTCTCTTCTGTTGCGTCATAACAGAAGTTCTAGTTGGTCACAAGACTGCCCCGTGAAAGAGATTTCTTGGTTTTCCTTGCAGGTATGTGTGGCCATATGACCAGATTATGGGTAGTAAGATGTGAAAATAAGTGATGTGTACGATTTTTTGCCCTTAAATGGAAATGGTTGGCTCTCCCCTTTACTCCTTTCCTTCTTTCCAGGGGATGGAATGCAGACTTGATGGCAGGAACTGGGGCTGCCATCTTGGATCACAGTATAAAGGCCCATGTGGAGGACTATAGAGCAAGATGATTGAAAGAGCAGGGGTCCTGATGCTTGTGGAGCCATCCTTCTAGCCCTGAACCCCCTACCTGGGCTTTACATATGACAGGGAAATAAATTCTTATCTTGTTTATATCACCATCTTCTAACAAATACATCGCTTAAAAAATGTTACAGATTTTCCAATTTTGCAAACGCACTGCCTGAAAGTGCTACCACAGTTACAAATACAAATTCAAATGGGGCCACCGGAATCTCACGTCTATGCCAGGAAACCAAGAGGAGGGGAGAGAGGGTCATCTAGATAATCCAGATTATGTTGTATTGAATAATGACAGCATTAGGCAATCATTTCTATGTGAACACAACAATTGTAAAAATCATCACAGAACTTTTCACATGTCTTCATTCCTACCCCAAGTCCAGGGGCCAGAGGAGACCAACTAGGAGAAAAAAAACTAATCCAATCATTTCAAACCAGATTCCACTATGACTCCAGGGCTATGTCTAGTAGTGGCAGGGATTCTGAGAGGATGAGGCAGGACCAGGTAGAGTTGAAATAAGCAGAACTTCAGGCCCCAACCTTTGCCTCAAGTACAGCACCATTGCTTTTCTCTGATTTATATACCAGGGTTCCATAGAAGAATTTAAAGGGCTCTGTTGTTCAGGGTTGAATAAACCCAACTTTCTGGTTAATAGAGGAAGAAACTAGTCCAGAAAGGGGAAGTGACACAGTCACACCGGGAAGAACCACACCGTGAGGTTCCCAGGCCTACGAACCAGCCTCTCTCATTTGAATCAGACTTACTGATCAGGCCACACAGCTTCTAACCTGGGGACAACCTGACAAGTCCCCCTGGAATCCCTCAGCTCACTTTATCCCAGAGACAAGGCTTCCATTTTGTTGATCATTTTAGGTGACTCTCTCATCTTCATTGGTATTTCAACCAGAAGAGAAAAAGCCTTTGACCACAACAGGTACCACAGCCTAAGGACGAGCTGGTGAAAACCTATACAGGACCAGGAAGTCCATCCTGCTCAGCTGACCTAAGAAGGGATGGATCTCTTTCCTGGTCAGGATGGGCCTTGACAGCAGAGCAACAGCGAGCATGACGGTTCCTGTTATCATGGTTAGACAATCATATACTTCACCAGAAAACTCCAGTTCTCAACAGGATTTTACACACATTATCTCACTTGGGGTCTTGCACGATGCTGGGGGACGGAAGGTGGGGCAGAAAGCAATATTCCCTATGATACCTTAACAGACGCTGGGGGCCGATCAGGATCTCAGTAGAATCTAAATTCCTTAAGAGAAGGCGATTACCATATATCAGTTTTGTTCACTATTATTTCCCCAATGTTTACAGCATTAACTTGGAATAAATATTTGCTTGAAGAGTAAATAATAAACAGCCTCGGTCAAACTTCCCTAGCTCATTCCTCTTCAATTGCCCCAGTACATCACTCACTCCAGTCACACTGAACCAAGTGCAGGTCCCCAAGTGAAGGAAGTCCTTTTCCCAAGCCTGCGGGTTTTGAACATGCTCATTCCTCAGCTTGAAATGGACTCTTCGACCTTTACCCTCCACCAAACCTTTGCACCTCAATCTCGAGATGCAGGCCTGCTGTGTCTCAATATGCAGGTTGTTCACCAGGCAAGAATGACTGGTCTAGGGGGCAAGTAGGAGCACAAATATCCGCTTGGGATCTACTTACTGGCTGTGCATTCTAATAGGGGGCTGCATATGCCCAGAAGAAGAGGTGTGTTTTTCAAATTTTCACCAGGACTCCAAAAGGGGTAACAGTGGTCCTGTTAATATCAGTTACTTCAGGTGCACTTTGCCCATCCCAGAATAGTTTAGAATCTACTCACAATTTCTGTCCTTGTCTCTTTCCTCCTCAAGGTTATAAAATTGTCTCATCCGTTAAGATTGAGCCAGGCCCCCAACAGTGGTTCAAGATTCCCCCCCCCCGCCCCCAGTGGAGAAAAGAAGTAGTTTATTATAGGATTGACCAGTTTGGTGTGTGCTCATTTCCTGAAAGACCCAACTCCCCATTGGCATGTAGGTTACCGGTTACATACAGGGAAAAATCACAAGACACCATGGGTTAGCGGTTTAGAGTCATGTTAGAAGGTGACTGTGTCATCAAACCAGTTTCAAGCCCAGGCAAGCCTCGCCTGCATGGTTCAGGGTCTCCAGGCTCTTGACTCATGCAAGAAAGAATTCAAGTCCAGGTCCAAGTGAGTTCAAAAGCTAGTTTTATGTAAGCAGAGAAAGAAAGAGGCCAAGGCACAGGTTCCTGGAGACAGGATCATGGGATGTGCCCAGGACTGGCTGCCGCTGCCCAGTGCTCCCCTGGTTGCAAGTCTCACAGGCGGCAGCTGTGAAAGAAGTGAATGGACACGTCTGAGTGGATAAGGGCAAACTTGCAAGTGAGTTGCACTCAAATGTTTGCTGAATGAGTAACTGAATGAATGAATGAAAGGCGACTGAGACCTAAAGAGGTGAATTACCTTTACCAGTGTCACAAAGCTAATAATTGGAAAAGCTGGTTCAAGCTCCCAAGTCCAGAACTTCCTTCCACAGTGTAAGTCCTCCTTCCAAATATCCCTCTGGAAGCCAAGCCCTCAGGGACACCTAGTTAGCAGTGAAGACAAGTCAGTTAAACCTAATTAATTTTGAGTACTCTCATATATTGTATTCACTTGGTCAGTGAGGGTTACTGGCAAACAGGAATATTTAGGGAGACTCATTTTCCACCCCCAATTCATAATTCTGTCTACTCATCACTCATCACCCAGATTTAAGAGGTGTTAACTAAGTTTGAGCAGGCCCCAGGCCTCCAGTGCCGCTTTCCTGATGGGGTTGTGCCCCTTTGATTCTTATCCTGCAAACCTAAACTGAAGTTGCTTTACCAAGAGGCTTCTCTAATGGTCCCAGGGCTAAAAGCATCTCACACTTTGGTCTTTCGGGATAATGTGATCCAGATCCCCTGATGACATGCTGCACAGGAGAAAGTGAAGAGGAATGCAGAAAACTACTATATTGGCAGCTGGGAGACCCAGGTCCCCATCCTGTTTTCACAGGTAATTCCCTATTGGAAAAGTGAGATTTGACAGTACAACTGGACCAGAAGTAGCGCTACTTTGCCTGCAGAGGCCAACATTCCCAAGGCAGAGCTATCTGGAAGATCTGAAAGACTATCACAAGAAGGAGGGCTGTGATTGCTTCTCTACCCAAGGTGGGGGCTGTACTTTACCGAGTAGAGAGAAGCCAGGAATGGTCTCCAATGCTGCCACGTTATCACTCCGTGACCTTAGGCAAGTCCCTGAACATATCCGAGCCTCAGTTTCCACATCTGAATAAAGAGGACAAAACTTTCTACATCAAAAGGGTTTTGTTGATCATGTCCTTCTCTCCTTATCTACTTATTAGTGTAGGGGGTAGGAAAAAGCAAGGCCTTTATGCTCCCACTTGCCATGTGATCGTGGGTAAGTTACTTTTCTTAGTCATAATTTTCTTCCTTTGAAAAATACTGTCTGCTTCATGGAGTTGTCACAAGGACTGAAAGAAACGAAAGTATATAAAGCACTTGCTAAACAAGTATGAACTCTTACATTACGTCTAACTACTAAGTTATTAAGAAAACAGACCACAGATTACAGGGTAGAGCACCTAGATTCCAGGCCCATTTCGCCACTCTCTTGTTTTGTGATCTGAAATAATTACCCTCTCTGGGCCTCCATTTTTTCCCCTCAGTAAAAGGAATGGATGGAGGCTCCCTAAGGGCCTTCCAGTTCTTACATTCCGTACCAGAACCTCTGCCCCTTGGAACCTGCTCCCTGCACCTGAACTATCCATCTCTGCCTGGGGAACTACCTGCTCATCCTGTATGACAGGTTAAACCTGACTTCCTCTGGAGATACCTTCCTGAATAGCACAGAAGCAAGCAAACAAACAAAAATAAACATGGGCATTCTCCCTGCCTTTAGGATACAGCACTGACTAATTATCATTAGTTTCTCTTTTTCCCTCCTCAACCAGATACCCCTGGAGGGCATGATTGGGGTAGTGTAATAAAAAATGCCTGGCCTTTGAAGACAGATAGGGGCCAAACCGGAATTCTGTCTCTATTAGCTAGATGATACTGGGTAAGTCACTTCAACACTGTAAGGCTCCTCTGCCTTATCGTTAAAAAGGGAGACTATGTACATCACAGGGTTGTGAGGATTCAGTGCAGAAACAGCCAAGTGCTGGGACATGAGAATCAGAGGCAGTCGCTAGAAAGGGCTGGAAGTTGCCTTTCTTTCTGGAAACGTTCCCAGGGTGTGGCACAAAAGAAGCACGAAATAAAGTGTCGGTGGACCGAACGCTGTGCATAGAGCTGCTTGGAAATCCAAATCTTCCAGCCGCCAGGCCTCCCCACAAATAAACTACCGCCACCAGGGCTTAAAGTCCAATCACTCTTCGGACCCCTTTCTTTCAAAACAAGGAGGGGCTGAAAGCCCTGGGCCACTCCTTTTGGGCAGGAGCCTGCCTCGCCCTCCCAGCCGAGTTGGTCTCCAAAGGGGCGGGGGAACGGGGAAAGCTAAACAAAACCTCTTTACTGTGACCTCACCGCACTCTCTTAGACACACACACAGCTACCAAAGCATGCTGCACTTGCATCCTAAAATGTCCCGGCTGGGAATGAAAACAAGGGGATCAGAAGCAGGTCTGCCTGTGGAACTCTGCATCTCTCCGCCTCCCTCCAGCTCATTCCCGGGACCCCCATCTCGCAGCACCCAGAAGAGGACACAGGAGTCAGAAAAAGCCCAAGCCGCGGTGGAATGACCTAGGTTCTGCAGGCCCGATAGGCCCCGCCCACGAACGCGAGCCTTCCAATCGGCGCTTCCTTCTCTCTCCAGCAACCTGATTGGACAGCCACGGGCAGCAGAGGCGGGCGGAAAGCTCCGGACCAAAACAAATGGGACCGCGCCTTCCCAGGAAACCGACAAAGGGGGCCAAACGGGCCGCAGAAGTACCGCTGAAAGAAATTGAGATTAATTTCCTCCAAAAACCGAGAAGATAATCCACCGTGAAAACGACAGCAAAGGCTACTAAGAGGAGATTGAAGAATCAGAAAGTACTCTTGGGGGGAAAAAAAAAAAAAAAAATATATATATATATATATATATATATGATGGCTGAAGTTTTTAAAAGAAAAATCAATACTCCGAACGCAGCAATTGGTTAACCCCCGGAGAGTTAATAATCCATCTCTCTTAGCACCCATCCCCATGCCGTTCTTCCTCTCCTTCCGCGGCTTCAGGTCCAGGCCGCATCATATTTTTACTAGGTCTCAACTCCCTAGCCGCTCTCACCGATCCGTGCTCGCACCTGTCAAACCTCGAGCTGGTTAAATCCAGCTCTGCTCTCCGCCCTCACCTGTGCCCCCAGAGCAGCACACTGCCTTGCGGACTGGTCTCAATAAATTCCTGGTATCGAGCCCAGAATCTACTACAGTTACAGAGTAGACTCTTCACTCTTCTGAACATCATTTTACATCTTCCTCTCTTGTCAGCCCTAACGCTCCTCCCCATCCTTCCTCACAGCTGCGAATCTTGCTTAAATTTTATTGAGGAAATATAAGCAATCAGACCAGAACTTCCTCGTGCCCCCACCCCCTGCATCTACATCCGCACTTGCCCTGGGCCCTTCCTCTCTGCCCTCCTCTGGGAGTTGCCAAGTGTTCCATTTTGCCCTTTGTAGGCCTCACCTCTGCTGATCCTCCATGCCCACACCTTTCAGGGCCCCAGCAGCCCTCACTCGTTGCCTGCACCATCACTTTTCCCCTCTTGACTAAAGCGTTGTCCTCAGCACACAAACATTGTGTAATTTCTCCCATCTTTAAGCAACAGCGAACTAAAACCAAGCCAAAACCAAAAATCTCTTTTGGTTCCACATCTTCCTCCAGCTACCTACCCATTTCTCAGCATCCCTGCACAGTGCAGCTCATCAAGGAGGGTCTGTGCCACTGGTTGTCAAACTTGTTTTGTTCACCAGCCCCCAAAAGAATTTTGAAAAATTATGTGCTCTAACACACATTTTTAAGCTGACATCTAAAATTGTTTATTTTAGAGTAAAATAGTTGCAAGAAGATAATTTATGACAATTTTTAAATATTATTAAAAGTTTGAAATAAAGGTGCTCAGTCACTCTTTTAAATGTACCTAGTTGAATTTAAATATCATAGCATTCTGATACTTACATTTACTTAAAAATATATGAAAGAGCTCTTCTTAACAATCAGAAATTTTGTAGCTCCTTTTATCCTCATATTTCCATTCCATTTACCTTCCCTCCAGAATCTTATCCTAATGTAGATTATATGATTTAAATTATTTTATTGATTATCGATCATATCATATACCACTAGCAAGAATGTATATATAAATAAAAATGTAAAATGTTTTGTACCTTGTCACCATATAGTTCTAAGTATTATAAAATTCCATCTGAACTGACATCATTATAATTATCAGTAGTATATAATTGATCAAAACAAATATGTTATATATTTTTAAAAATAATTCTTAAACCTATAAAGTACAATTTTATTAAAAATTGCATCTCATAATGAGATATATGAGGATTTTTAAATTAGTTCATGTATCCACCGGCATATAATATTTATTGCTAGAGTGACACAGGGTTAAACATCATTCTATTCCTCTTTTTCACATTTACAGATGTCAACACTGAGAGAACTTATTCTCAAAAACAGCTTTGTGGGGAAAGAGTTTTATTACAGAAATGGGACTCATTCTTTGAACTCCATCTAAGCTAGATTCCAAAACCCACACAGCGAACTATCATCAAAATTATTTTAAAGAATGTATCATCTGATAGCTAGTAAATCAGAAGGTCGGTGTAAGGCATGCTAATTGTGAGGTGCCTCTCAGGCATTCAAGGAGAAACATCAAGGAACTGCATCTTCTGTCTCCTACCGCAGGAGGGGATGTGTCCCCCGCAGGGTCAGGACGTGAAAGGTGACTGCAGAGGCTGAACCTGACCCTGACTGCCAGTGGAATGGGAAGTCAAAAGACGGGTTCTAATCACAGGACCAACCCCGCTGGCAGTGTGACCTTCGACAAGTTATAAAATTTCTCTGAGCCTTAGTTTCCTGGCCCCCTTCAATGCAGGCCCGCGACATCTGAAGATGGGAGGAACTCTGACCAGGAATCCAGGCTTGTTGGGCCTTTAACTCCTTAAGATAACAAAATAACCCAGATCCAGGTACAGATGAATCACCAGGCATGTACTCGGATATTTATTATTTTTTTACTTTTTAAACGTAATAAAATACACATAACATAAAATTATAATCTGAACCACTTAAAAATGTATAATTCACTAAATGTTAACTATATTCACCTTGTCGTACAACCAATAGCCAGAACTTTGTTATCTTGCAAAACTGAAACCTATACCCATTAAATAACAACTTTCAATTGCCCTCTCCCCTCGGTCCCTGGCAGCCACCATTCTACTTTCTGTTGCTATTACTTTGACTACTCGAGATACCTCATGTAAGCAAAATTTCACAGCATTTGTCTTTTTGCTTCATTTAGCATAATGCCCTCCAGGTTCATCCATGTTGTAGCATGTGTCAGAATTTCCATCATGTTAAGGCTGAGTTCCATTGTAAGCACATACCCACTCTAAGTTTTATTCCACACTGAGATGAGATTTTTGTTTATTTAAAAATGTTTATTGAACACCCACTAGGTTGTGTGTATACATCTGTATATGATGTACAGTGCATGCCAAACAGATACAAAGTTCAGAATTTAGTATAGATTTAAAGTGGACCCATTCTCCTGTCCCATCTTTTTACCTATCAACTAAGCCTCTAGGTCAGAATAGCAAGTTGGCACCACAATCTCAAAATTCTAGTTTGGACCTGAGACTACCTAGTTTTATCCTCCATGAAGACAATACATCTCCAGGTTCTTCCTCACACCTACCCAAACCTCTGCCCCACCTGTAGTCACTCCTTATAATAACTGCATAGGTGTCTGTATCTCTCATGAGATTGTACACCTATTGGCAAATAAGAAGGCAATAAGATTTATTTCTGAATCCCCAGCACTTTAACAAGCTATTGGGCACATAGAAATTTTGGTAATTGTTTCTTAATGTTTACTCTTAAATCTGAAAAACCCCTTATTTATTTATTCAAAATAATTCAAAATAATTTTAAAATTACTGCTTGCCTACTCGTGCCAGGTTCTGTTCTAGGGGATGGGACTATTACAAAGAACAAGACAAGCTTGATCTGTATTCTCATGACATATTCTGGTCAAGGGGTGGGAGAATCAACAATGAGTAAAACATGAGACTGTGATGGAGTAGCAAGGGCTTGGGTTTATGCTGATTTCTACTGGAGGGTCAGGGAGGTCTTCTCTGCAGAAATGTTGGTGAGCAGAGACCTGAAAGACAAGAAGGAGCCAAGCAGAGGAAGGTTATAGGGAAGGGCATTCGAGGAAGCAGGAACAGAGAGTGCAAAGGTCCTGAAGCAGAAACGTTATATTGATGCAAGTTAAAATCATACTAGAGCTATTTTAGAAATAAAGAGAGAGGCAGTGATTTGTCCACCTCTCACAGAAGTGGTAGCTAGATCAGGAGTTACATACAGTCAGAAAGTAATAATATTTAAGGGGTTTGCAAACATTTATCAAAGCAGTTCAATCCTCTATGCTATAGAAAAAGAATAACTTGGCTGAACTTAATCCAATACACTCCCTTACTGGACCATGTATCTCATTCATGTCTCATGGCTTTCTTCACTTTCACCATGTCCAGGTGGTGAACTCCTAAAAGTCTATCTTCAGCCCAGATGTCTATCCTGAGCCAGAGGTTCTTCTAACCCATAACTGGAAATACAAGCTCTATTTTGTTTTGCACATTACTGTATGTCCAAAACCAAAGTATTTTCTGGCATAGTTGATACTCGATAAATATTTGTTGAATGAATGAATAAATGAACTACTGGTCTCTTTATCCAACTGCTTATTTAACTAGATGTGTTTATCTCAATATCCCATAAGCATGCGAAATTCAACATATCCGAAACAGAACGCCCCATCTCTCCTGTCTCTCTTCCAGACTGCCCTTTCCCTGTTTTCTCTCTCTGAGATTAGCACACACGCCACCCGATTGCCCAAGTCAGACACCTGGACATCACAACTGATTTGTTCTCTCTGTTTTTCACTCATATCTAATAGGCTATGACGCCTTCCCTATTCTAACTCTTTATATTTCTAGACTCTGTCTCTGCATCTATATCTGCTCTGGGAATGGGTATCCCTTGTCTAAAATCCTTATCACTTCTCTCCTAGATTATTATTTTAATAAACTAGCTGTCTCATTTCCTTCTGTCTGCCTTAGAGCAACCTCTGTTCTGTACAATGCCTACCAGAGTAATAATTTTTTAAATGTTTTTAAATTGTAAAATCTACATATTCATTCTATAGATATGGAAAGTACAGAACAACTTTCAAAAGAGAATATAAATCACCAATAATTTCACTGTGCAAAGATAACTATTGTGTTTTGTTTTGTTTGTTTGTTTGGTACAATTCCTTTCAATAGTTTTGCTGTGTATTTATTTAAAACCAAACTCAGAAGCATTGTATTTAAGTTTTGAATTTTTGGGAGGTTGATCTTTTTTATGAATGATTTCCTATACATTTAAATATTTTTTAATACACTTCAGTGTGTTCAAATATTACATCAATTGGATGTATCGTAATTTATTTAATCATTTTCCAATTATTAAATATTTAGATTGTTTTCAATTTCATTACTGTAAAAGAGCTTTCAATGTACATTCTTGTTCCTAAATTTTTGTCTTATGTCTGACTTTTTTCTTATGATAAGTTCCTAGAAGTACAATTATTAGATCAAATTATATGAGCAGGCATAAGGCTCTTGACACTTTTGCCAAGGTTTCTCAGAGTAACTTAAAAAATGCAAATTTTATCACATGATTCTCTGCTCATTAAATACATCAGGCCTTTGGACATGACAGTGTTCTTTGCCTAGAACACCGTAATCCCCTTTTTCTTTTTAATGTAGCTACCTCCTAGTTGTTGCTTCAAATTTTAGCATTAAATATATATATATATATATAAAATAAAATATCTCCCATTTAAATGCTTCAGTGAGTCAGACTGTAGGCTAAAAACTCATTTCATTTAATCATGACAACCATTTTGCATAAATATGCTATCTCCAATGTCCAATTAAATAAACAGAGGCTTAGTTAGTGATAGGTTTATGTAGCTAAGTGGCAGAGTGGAGGTTTAAACCCAGTGTATCTGACTCTAAGCCCATGTTCTTTAACAGTGTGTTTATGATTTGCTTTCCCTTTGATCTTCCTGTCACTTCGTTGGATTCCTCTTCTCTGGGTTTCCATCGTATGCTGGGCTTACCGTTGTCTTTCTATTTGCCCATTTATCAGTTTCCCATGTCAGACTGTAAATTCCTTGAGGACAGGAACTATGTCTAATTCACAGTATTGGAGCTCAGTGAATATTCATTGAATGAATGAGGAATGAATAAACAAACACTGGTTGTAGTCTTATAACTGTGACCTTGGTTTTCCTTAATTTCTGACCTCGGTTTTCCTTAATTTCCTTTGCTGTCACTAATGATGACTTTATGAGCTTGTTGCCTTGGGGGATTAGCACTCATTTCCTCTAATGTCTTGATTCATGCTGGGGTCCTCCAACTGAGCAGTGGTGACATCGCAGTCATAGGACTCCTCTGCCAGTAAAGGTGGACACCAGACAGCAGCCCACGAATCAAGCAGAGGAGAAAGGTGTCGAGAGGGAGTACCAGGAGAAAGTTTCTGTTTGCCCACTGTGCCAGAGTAATGAGGGGAAAGGAAATACAGAAATAGAAGACAAAGCCTTAGTCGGATGGAAAGAGGCCTCTATAAAAGGCAGGAACTGGATTTAATGGATTCAAAGGAAAATGAAAGGTAAAAACGTGGCATATGAGCCTCAGTTGGGATCAAGAGATCAGGTCCACAGAAACCATTGTTGTCCACCAAGGCTGTCTTATCGATGTCAAAACTCATTCTGCCCCTCCTCCCAACCCCCTCAATGCAAAACCAGTGTGCTGTTTACTTAGGTACAATGGATTCCATATCCCATGACAGGCACCTTCCACAGGGAGAGTTTCTGAGAGCGGCTTGGACCGCATATTCCACAGTTTGGTCACCCAAGTGGCAATTATCCTTTATTTCTCCTCTCCACTGTCACCACAAACATCACAGCATCTCCACAAATACTACCTAAGGGTTTGTGTCACCCACTCAGAAGAAGCAGGATGAATATGCACATACGTGCATATTATGTGGACACCCACACAAATCTGCAGGCATATCCAGAGATACACAATTATATATTTGCAAATACATATATATATATACACACACACTTGTATATATAATTACACACACTCTTCCACATTATATAAACTAAAGAATGCACTCCCTAGGCATCTATTCAATCAAAAAATATCGAGTGCCCACTCTGTGCTGGTCACTGTGCTCCATCCTATGGAAACAACAGAGGATAAGACATTGTGAGTGCCCTCAAGGAGTTCACTGTCAATAGCTGAAACAGGTAGACATATAGTCAATCAACAGAGTAAGAAGACAGTGGAAGGCCAACAACACCATCCATCCAACCTCTGGGCTCAGAGTTTTCCCAGTGAGGGTGGAAGCAGATCTGGTCCTTGAAGATGACTAGGAAGATGTAGCTATATATGCAATAGCAAAGTATGAGCTGAGAAAAATTACAAGCAGTTCAGCATGGCTGGATTTTGGGGGCTAAGGAGAAAGGTAAGTGCACCAAAAGACATAGAGGTAGAGAGACAGGCAATGCCCAGGTTACAAAAGGAACCTTGAAATTCCAAATCTAGCAACATAGCTGAGTTAACTAATGTAGAACTACCTCCCGCAGAAAAAAACACATAGAAATGCTGCATAAAGTATAACAGCTCCCTCCGTTGATTTAATGTAACAGTTCTCTTTCCCTGTTCATACATGGATCAGAGCAAAAGAAGTTCCATAAATCAGAATTGAAAGGAGAGCATGAAACCAAGGCGATACCCCAGGCTCAGGCTGAAGCTGAGTTTTGAGCGGTTTGTACAGGGCAAATTGCAACCTTGCGTATCTATCGGAAAGTCTGAACTATTTTCTGAAATCCTTCTTCAGAGCATTTCAAAAGAGAATACCACTATTAGATTTGCATAGCCCAGAGCCTGTGAGGGCCCTGGGACGCCTTCCTGTCCGGAGTAAACACAAAACTGCTTTTCGGAGATCAGAGTGCATGGGATTCCCGCAGAAAAACAAGGCCTGCTATAGTTAAGCTCACAATAAAAAAAATACCAACCACCTGAGTTCAACCTATTTAGTATCCCAGATGGAAATTAAAACCCAAAGGGATTTTACTTGTTCACACTTAACAGATTGTTAAAATTTTAAAGTCTTAGAGTATCAATTTTTGAGAATAGAAATCAACTGGAAATCTCATATGATACTAGCAATCATGTAAATTTGATACAATTACTTCTGAGAGCTAGCATTTTGGTAATAATGTCTGTCAAAGTTGAGATGTACATACTCTACCATCCAGCGATTTCACTTCTATGTATATCGAGGCTAAAACTCGCAGTTACTTGGACAAGGAGAAAGATATATGTGTGTTCATTACTGCACTGTTCGTAATAGTGAAGAACTAGAAGTAACCTAAATGTCCATCAATTTGGTAATGGATTAATAAGGTATGTATGGTTTACCCATACAATGATGTACGGGTTGGTTAAAATGAACATTCTAGATCTACATGCCATCATGTAAAGTAGCAAAGACACAATGTTGAGTGGCTTGAGCAGATTATAAAAATATGACTACTCTGAGAATACATATTTACATATACACATGTGTAAACTACAAAGCAGTTCTATAGATAGCTCATGGATGCATACATATGTTGGGACTAAGAAAACCTAATATGAAAGGAGGGACTGGGCATAAATTGTATCTTAACAACAATATTTGATCTAGAACAAATAGAGCAAAACATTAATCTGTTATACCTGAGTGGTAGGCATATGATTTTCATGTTATTCTCTGTGTTATAATTTTTAAATGAATTGAAATTTAAAAATAGAAATAACTACTATGTGACGGATTTTATTTGCTAAGCGGATGAGTCACATGACTGGAATTGTGTTTAGAAAGTTCCCTTTGGCCCCTGTGAGGACTAAGTCTTACCAGAAGGCAGACAAGACAAGGGATCCCTGGTAAAGAGACTATTGTCACAGGCTAAGAAGGAGTTAATGGGACCTGACAAAAATTAGTGACCAGGGAATCAAGGGAAGAGATGGATTGAAAACTATTTAGGAGGTAAAATTGCCAATATACTGTTGGTCTTTCTCTTTTTTCTTAGGTACTTTTTTTCTTTTTTTCAGAAACATCTCTCTTTTCCACTTTTTAAATGAACTACGACATAGCAATAGAAGAGTACATAAATCATAAGTATAATGCTTCAGATGTTTTCACAAAGTGACCACCACCCATATCGAGTTCTCTCCCAGTCAATATACCCCCCTAAAAATCTGACTTTGGTGACTGTAGATGACTTTTGCCCATTTTGAACTTCACACAAATGAACTCACACAGTATGTATTCTTTTGTGCCTGGTTTCATTCACTCAGTATTGTTTCTGTGAAATTTACTGATATTGTTGTGTGTAGCAGAACTTTGGTCATGTTCACTACTAAATGGTGTTCCTTGTGTGAATACTTATTTCCACTGTGTAGTTACCTACTCATTTGTGGATGGGGATTTGAGTGGTCTCCAGTTTGAGGTAGTGCTGCCATGAGTATTCTTGCGCATATCTTTTGGTGAAGAACATATATCTTTCTGTTGTATGTGTATTTGGGAGTGAAATTTCTGGAGGATAGGGGATATGTATTATTGGATTTAGTAGATACTGCCCAAGTTTTCCAAAATGGTTGTTGTACCAATTTGCATTCCCACCAGCAGTGAGTCAGAATTCCAGTTGTTTCACATCTTCACCAAAATTTGGTACTATTGGGTTTTTTGGTTTTTGTTTCATTTTTTAAAAAATTTAAACAAGAATTCCACAGATAAGTAGTACATCTCATTGTGATTTTAATTTGCATTTCCCCATGACTAATAAAGTTGAGAATGATTTTATACAAGATTGGGCAAAAGTAAGTTTACAGTTGTTCATATGGAAAATAATACAATAATTAATAAATAATAATACAAGGATAAACTCTGTTTTTTGCATATGCTCCCAACTGTAAACTTACTTTTGTATGCCCTGTATGTTTATCTTTCATTTGTATATCCTCTGTTATGAGGTTTTTTAAAAAAATGGGTTGTTTCTCTTTTTCTTATTTACAAACTGGATGGTATTCAAAAAACAATTACCAAAGCCTCCCTGATACTTAACACTCATCTCTGATATCTGGGACCATTCGTTCCACATCTTCTTTTAGGAAGAGTGGAGAATCTGCATATGGTTGTGTGTACTTAAGCGGTTTTGAAAATTGCAAAGGGCTGTTAAAGGCTAATTGTCATCATTGGAAGGATTCACGCAGAAGCTGGCATTTACACGAGAAGGGGAGAGGGTCCGCCCATAGAGGACATTCAAGTCTTTCTGACTCACTCCATTAGCACTCCCACAGCAGTTCACTGAGGTCCCTCCACTCCTCATCACACTACCATTATTTCCTCATTTATTTCTTCTCCTAGGCCTACCTTTAGCAGGGCTCTTTCCACTCTTTTTGTTGGTATAAAGAGGCTTTGGGTCCTAGGTCGATCTCAGGGAAAACTACCCTCAGATAGACCAGGTCTTCCTGCCAAAATCTCTTGTAGCTTCCTGTACTGTCTTCATAACACTAATCTTAGTTCTTAGTCACATATTTGTGTGATTATTTGAGTTTTTGCATTCTCCCTTAACTTATAAAAACCTCTGGAAACTGACACCCCATTCATTTTATTCATCATCCTGTCTCATGAGTCAGGTGCATGGTACATAGTAAGTAATTAATATTACTTAACAAATAACTCAAGTGGTGTGGGTCTGAATCCCAGAACTAACCTGTCGTATATGGTATGGCTTTATTTTTCCTGAAGTCCCCACGTAATGGGGTTATTTCTTCTTGAGACTGCTTTAGCCCATCAAGTATTATTGGGAAGATACAATAAAAAGACTGGAAGACCAGTAGTAAGGGGACACTTTGGGTTTGGTCTCACGGGTTTTTCCACTAACATGCTGTGTGTTTCTCTTCTCCTGCCAGCAAGTTATTTAGTCTACCTGGACTTATGTTCTCCTAGATTTGAAAGGAAAACCTTGGACTCTAGCCTTAAGTGTCTCCCTAGCTGCATCTTGGGGCCCAGTGTTACATTTTCATTAATAGCAAAATGCTGAGAAAGTACTGAGCTAGTACAGGGGCCTAACTGGCATTGTCTAGAAGCAAAAAGCAGGCTGATTTAGTGGCAGAAAAGGAAGCCACAAGCCATGTGGGTTTATTCCCAGTCCCTGAAACCAAATGGACTTTTCTTATGGACTTTGAAATTGCTTGGGACCAATGATTCCTTTTTTCCTTCCATTTTCTCTTTTGAACAAGAATTTCTATAACTGTTATTCTATGTCACCCCCATCATCGAATTTCAGGAGCACCTAACTTGTTTCTTGAGTTCCATAGGTTTATAAATGGAGAACAATTATGCCTTAGATGCATTAAACCCAGAACATTATCCTTACCTGATTTAGACAATGTAGTTTGGATAATGATATTTGGAACTTTTGACTTGATAAGATTTAGATGACATTTTGGATTTAGAGTTGATGCTGTAATGTGTTGAGATTTGAGGGAATATTGCCATGTTTTGCATATGGGATATATATATATGTGAATCTTTAAGGCTGAACTTGTGGTAGGCAGAGTAATGGCCCCCTTAAAGATATCCATGTCCTAATCCTGGCACCTGTTAACATATTGTGACTTTGGCAAAGGAGAATTAAGGAAGCAGATGGAATCCAGGTTGCTAATGAGTTTATATTTACATAGGTAGATTATCCTGGATTATCCAAGTGGGGCCAGTGTAATCACCAGGACTCTAAATGTGTAAGGAGTGGCAGAGGAGGGGAACAAGATAGAGGGCAGAGTGAGAAGAACAGGGACCATTCTTGCTTGGCTTTGAAGATGGAGGACAAGGGTCAGAAACCGAGGAAAGCAGATGGCCTCTAGAAAGCTGCAAAAGACCAGAAAACAGCTGCTCCCCTAGATCCTCCAGATCTGTAAGACAATAAATTTGTGTTCTTTTAATCCACCAAGTTTGTAGTAATTTGTTAGAACAGCAGTAGAAAACGAATACAAGTACTGGCCTGCAGTTTATTCTTCTAGTATCTTAGACAAGTTGTTTCATCTTTGCATTCCTCAGTATTCCTTATTTCTCAAGAAAATAATTGCTATAAGAATCAAAATTGTTGAAGTAGCCCTGACTGATGTTTCTTGGTTGGGCATCATCCCACAAAGCGAAAAGTCACCAGCTTGATTCCCGGTTGGGCACATGCCTGGGTTGCAGGTTCAGCTCCGGGTTGGGAAGCATTTGAGAGGCAACCGATCAATGTTTCTCTTTCGTATTCATGTTTCTCTCCCTCTCTCCCTCCCTCTCCCACTGTGTGGCAGCTGAGAGTTGGGAGGAATATCTCAGCTACGGAGGTCCTCTGAGGAGCAAGGGGTTTCAACTCCACACCAGAATACCAGTGCCGAAAAGAGGGACCCTCATAACATCTGGCTGTGAAAAAGCAGGGCCAGAATGGGTGAGGGGAAGGCTGCTGAAAACCCAGGCATCTTCTTAAAGGGCCAGAACACAAACTCTGGCTCCCAAGCACAAACCTTGGCTCTGTTGGAGGGTTAGGGGCTTGGAGGGGGCCAGAGGCATAAAGGAAGAAGCTGAGTTGTTTGGCTCTGAGGTGAGGTCCAGAGGGATGGCCGCCATTGTCACTGTGTTAAGTCCTGCTCCCCCCATCTCAGCCAAATATTAACCTGCATTAGCCTGGTGAACTCCATTAGCTCCACCCTGACAGCTCCAAGGCCCCACCCTACCCAACCCATATACCACCAGAGGTTCTTTTGGGGCTGAGCCTTTTGGGCACCTGGCAGGCAGGTGCAGGCCTCAGGGTACCTCGGGCTTTTTGCTGACCTGCCCCAGGCCTGGTAGCGATGGCAGCAACATGGGTTCACAGCATAGCCCCCTCCCACGCACATTCAGGCCAGATATAGGCAGCTACCAACCAGATTGTTTTCTAAGTCCTAACTGGTAGATCTGGGCTGGTCACAGCCACCATCTGACATTGATCTGCACTGGTGTCCCTCTCAAGAGGACACAGAATCAACACACTTGGTGGCTGGCTTCAGACAAAGTATCACCCAATTAGCTCCGCAAGCAGCACACCCAAAGGGAGGTCTCAGCAGGCCCCAAGACCCACTGGGGCAAATCTGAATCCATGGGGTCATCTCCTACATGGCAGTTCATATGTTGTGGTTGTGACCAATCCTCACAGCCTGAGGGTCATTTCTACCCACTGACATGCCAACAGCAATCAAGGATCTACTACGACAGGAGGGCTCACATAACCCACCCAAAGGATACTCTGGAAGCACCAAGCTCTGGTGATCAGAGAGACTGGGGCACTGGGCCCCACAGAACACCTACAACATAAGGCCACTCTGCTAGGACTGAGAGACATAGTAGATCTACCCAAAATATAAAAACAAACAGAGAGACGGAGCCAAAAACGCATGCCTGAAACGAGAGGAGAAATCTCTAGAAAAAGAACTAAAAGAAATGGAGGCAAACAATCTACCAGATACAGAGTTCAAAACAATCGTTATAAGGATGGTTAAGGAACTTGGGGGAAGAATAGAGCAATTCAGTGAGAATGTCAACAAACAGCTAGTAGGCGCAAAGAAAGGACATGAGAACCAAAAGTAAATGATGTCAGAAATGAGGGATAACTAAAATGAAGAATACACTAGAGGGAATCAATAGCGGATTTGATGAAACAGAGGATAAAATCAATGATTTGGAAAACAAGGTAGCAGAAAACACCCAATCAGAAGAGCAAAATAATAATAATAACAATTTTTTAAAATGAGGACAGTTAAAGGGACCTCTGGGACCTCTGGGACAACATCAGGAGTAACAGTATTGCATCATCGGGTTACCAGAAGGAGAGAGCAAGTGAGCGAGGGTTATTTACAAGAGCCAAGATATGGAAGCAGCCTAAGTGCCCAACAATAGGAGTGGATAAAAAAAGATACGGTACATGCATACAATGGAATATTACTTGGCAATAAAAAAGAATGAAATCTTAACATTTGTGATGCCTGGGTGGACCTAGAGGGTATTATGCTAAGTGAAACAAGTCTGACAGAGAAAGACAAATAGTGTATGACTTCACCTACGGGTGGAATCTAAGGAACAAAATAAACAAATGAAGAAAACAGAAACAGACTCATAGATATGGAGAACAGGCAGAGTTGCTAGATAGGACGGGGGTTGGGGGCGTTGAGCGAAAATGATGAAGATATTAAGTACAGTTGGTAGTTACAAAACAGTCACAGGGATGTGGGGTATAGCACAGGGAATATAGTCAATAATATTATAATAACTATATATGGTACCAGGTGGGTACTAATTGGGGGATCACTCTGTAAATTGTGTAACCGTCTAACCACTATGCTGTGCACCTGACACTAATATAAAATAATATTGAATGTCAACTATAATTGAAAAAAAAGAAGAGCCAGAGATGAGAGCAGAACCAGAGCCTCGCTTGGCAAACAGGCTTTCGGTGACAAAGGGCAGCCTGACACCTGTACCCAGATGATGACCACCGTATTTCCCACGGAAGCAATGAGGCAGCGGAGCCGAGCTGAGGCCCGCCCGTTCACAGGGACGGGCCTGCTAGTGCCCACACATCCAAGACAAACATCCCTCAGACATTCCAGGCTTCCAACTTCCTTTATTAGTTGTGTTACGAGCTTTTATTTAAAAAGCACATTTAATACAAGTATAGTTTCGCAGATACAAGTTTTCACTTTGTATTCTACAAAAGTCTTTGAATATTATTCTCTTTACAAAATGGAACCTTACAAAAATACTGACAATTTAATGTTTTTATACAGTTTTCTCTAGTTGCAGTTATTTCTTTTACTGTAAAACAATGTCTACCACAGAACTACAATATTTTAGTTGATATTAAAAAAAATTAACTCAATGCTTTTTTAAGCAGCTAATGAAGTAACACAGGTCGAGACACAGTTTATAATCATAGTGGATATAGCTAAAATTGTTTCAGAAATAATATTTTACATAGTTAACTTTTAATGTTTTATACATTATTTATATAATATTTATATATAAAAATCATAGCTTGCTATAAGTTGAAATGACAGGACGGCTTCTGTGGTAAAGATGTGCTTGTGGTTGATCTGTGTGGTTACATTTAACCCTTTGAAAGGTTTGCATCCAAGATCTGAAAGCATTTCTTCCTTCCTCCTTTGCCCAAAGGTTCAGTAGAAGGGGTCCTGTCTACTGCCTAGAGTGGACCTTACATGGGAGGACACTTACGGATAGAGGATGAAAACTCTCTACGGAGATTTAACCCACGTGTTCTGCCCAGCAGAACCTACCAAAGACTGCCCTAGAGATCAACCCCAAGACAATAGTGCTTTACACAGCTTAGCGAGAGCGACTCCCACAGAGACCTCGGCAGCTACGTCATCTGGAAGGGCAGCCTCTCAGGCATGAGACCATCTGCTACTCTGGCTCATTCCGACTTTGAGTAGCCAAAGGGTTGGTTCATTTTTCATTCTTGCCCCTTCACTCCCCCATCTTTTTTACGGAAGGCTGCTTTCCATCAACTGGTGGCAGGCCATGCCTTGGCTCGTCTCTGGACCCTCACAGGAAATCCCAGTGGGCACAGAGCAAGGATTTCAAGGGAAAAAGCAGTAACCAAAGCTAACCATGACTAAGAGTGTGCAAGTGCCCAGGTGATTGATGTACAACATCAGCATCCTGCAACCGATGTTTCAACATCACAGGATGGTCCGTCAAAAGAAGACAGATGAGGGCCTGTACCCTCGATTTCTTCTGAAATTGTGCTATTTGTGAAATTCACTCATCCACAAAGAGTCTCCTAATCACTAACGTGAGGGACTGTGGTGCTGGCCCGTGGGCCAAGAAGTGAGTGATAGGCTTTAGGTCTAAGAATCTGGATTCAGGATCTGATCATTTGACTGAGCATTTAACTCTTTCTTTATACCCCTCCCCCACCCCCCCCAAAAAAACACCCAGCCAAAAAAAAAAAAATTCCTGAACCAAAGTCACAGTAGAAGACAGAGTGGTGTGGATAGAGAGACACTAGAGGGGAGTCCCCAATGGCTATTTTCTTGCTTCAGTGCTATTTCTGACATCATGTGCTACAATGTTAATTTGAGCTTTTCTCACAGGCCTGGGATGCCTCAGGTCACAAAGGTGACCGGCGGACTCTACTCAAAGCCTTTTAGTGTTTGTTCCAGAACAAGCCCGTGTTCATTAGAACATGAACACTTAAACCAATTGCACATCCAGGGTTCCGGCACTTGGTGTTAGTTTACTGTTGTTTCCATATAGGTGAACACTACCTATTTTGGAAGGCCACGAAGTAAGACATTTTTTTTTTTTCCTTTTAAAAATCAGTCAGGTAAAAAAGTTTTTCCCTACATTCTACTGTCTGATGAGATTGGAGAGCAGCAAGACCTTGCTGTCAGCAGTCACTTTACAAAACAGCTCAGGAGGTGGGCAGCGCCTACACCATGTTGTGGTGGTTGTTCCTGTCAATAATGTCCACAGGTGAGAGGATTTCCTTCCTGATGGGGGGAGACAGGGTGAGTGCCGTCTTGGTCTTGAAGAGGTCAGACACGAAGAAAACCTGGAAGGACAAATCAGAGATCCAAATCAGAAACTGACATTTGGCGCTTGGGGACAACAAAGCGAACGTGACAAGAACGTGGACTTTAGGAACAGGGGATCCCAAACCATACATCTTTGAATAGGGAAGGACCGTGACATGTCCCAGGCTGCACAGCTACGGTAGAGATGGAATTCAGTTCTGTGGACTCCCAGTCCAGTGCCCCTTGTCTTCAACCCCCACTTCCTCATTTCTCAAGGCACATAAACAGCAGTGAAAGATAAGTTCCCAACAAAGGAAGCAAGTTCTAATTGGTCTGTCATTAATCCGTGATAATTTCCCTTGCCTCACAAAGGGCTGTAGGGTGTAACCAGGAGAGATCAGCCACCATGAACTCCTATCAGCAGGAGTTGGAGTAAGGAAGCAGTTGTGACCACTTTTCCTGACATCCGACAATCTGACGAGGGTCAAGAAGCCAGAGTCTCTGTTGCCGAGGGAGTCAGCAACTAACCCAGAGAAAAGGTCAACGAAAACTCGCCTATCGCGTCTGTCAAGTCCTTCCTCCTTCTGAGCACGCAACCTCACTGAGTCTCTCCTGAATCACTGAGAAACATTTACTGAACACACACTTGCAAGGGTGTAAAGATGGCTCAGGCGTAGCTCCTGTCTCAACTAGCTTCTGATGAAAGATTCAAGAACTTGACGAGTTACTAGAGTAAGAAAATTTATGCTTTGTATTAGATGGCAAAGTAAATACAGACATCAATTTGAGCCGTTTAGCAACAGGAGTCTGTATTAAGTAACCATAAGCGGCACCTATCAGTCATGTAATTTAATAGGAAACATGTGGCTGGGCTTCAAAATGGGAAATAAAACACTTTCAAAGTCCCTCCAACAGCTTTCTGGATGGAAAGTCTTTGTCCTGCCGAGGGGAAGGGTCTTGCTATTAATGACGGCACTGTGACTTCAGCCTGGACACATTTAGGCAAGAAAACGAAGTTCATAATAAAACTTCACCGACATCACGGCCCTAGCAGGGACTGGACACGCTAAGGACTTGGAGCATTTGTTGAACCAATTGCCACAATGTCCCTTCTGTAGTAATGCAACAAGCAACAAAGTGCTACAAAAACCACAGCAAGAAACTGGTGACGCTGATCAACCCAGAAGAACTGGGTGGTTAGAAGACAAAGCACAGCAGAGACTTACTGGTCACCATCACATACTTTACACCTTTTTGAATTATATACCCGTCACATGAATTGTTTCCACGTATTACCTACTGAAATATTTCATTACTGTTTAGTTTTTCATAAAAAGAAAGAAGGTGAGGCTATTCCTGTGTCACTGTAAGAAAGTGAAATATTAGCCAAGAAACGTAAGATTATAATACGTTTATAGTCTGAGTGCTCTCGAATGTACAGTCAGAGTGCTCTCGAATGTACCATTTGCAAAGGAAAAAATTCAGCTTTGTGTCCGTCTTTTCCAGGGAGGTGTGAGCAGTGACAACTGTGGTGCAGGAAGGCTTGTCTCCAAGCCAGAGCCAGACCTGAGGACCAGGAATGAAAGGTCTGTCCTCGGCCCTGCCAGGAGTCTCTAGCCTCCCCTGCGCAGGAACCTCTGTAAGTTCAGAGAAGGGGTTCTCACGTGCTCCTACAGGGAAATACTAACGAACATGATTGAAGTTAAATGTGGAGATAAATAAACTTTTCAACTCTCCTCTGACAGTGTACAGAGCCAATGTCCTCATCTCTACCTGGAAATTACCTTCCCTTCCCTCCTTCACTTTGTCCACAGGAAGGTTTCGATCAAACCCTCCATCACTGGATTTTGACTCCACTTCTTCCAATCCAGGAGCTCGTTCTATCAAATAAGCTCTTACCACTGTCATTTGACAGGTCTTTCTCCCAGCCTCCATGCCATCTGCCGAGGGCGAACAGAGCAGGGGACAGTCCCTCCACTCCCAAATAAACACCTCCCCTCCAAGATCCTGGCACCACCTTAATCTAATGGCTTCTTTCCCAATTTAATTTTCTGAGCACATATCTACTACATACCAGGGCTTCCATTTCCTAACTGCAAGATGGGAACAGCATGAAAGTGAAAGGCAACATGCCCTTGAGGAGGCTTAAACTGGTGTCTACTACACACAGGTCAATAAAAGGCGCTCCTTTCTGTCATTCCCTGGGCACCAAAGTAATGACTGAACCTAGTGATGGCCACACCCTCTCATGTCTCCCAAACTCTGTAGATTCACCTTATCTCCTAGATGGGAGCCTTCTTGAGGATGGAGCCTCAGGCCTAATCACCCTATAGCACCTATAGCACTCAGTGTTAAGCCTCGCACACACCAGGGGCTCAGCAAGTATTGTTTAATTTCTAACCTCCACTCTACTGAAAGCAAGCATTCTGGCCTTGGATCCTATCAGCACATTTAACGCCTACGGACCACATTCTCACACACCACATGCACACAGCCCAGCGGCCAGATGAAAAGCTGCGGCAGGTCCAGCAGAATCCTCCCCCCACCCTCCCCACCCATCTCCCCACCCCCGCCCGAAGCTACATTTCACTTTCAGCGTGGCTTGAGGTTACACAAACACTTTTTGGGGATGATGAAACATGATCCTGTCAAGACTCAAACAGGGTTCAGTCTTCCTAATGCTTGGACAGCAGAACACAGAAAGGACTAGTAAGAGCGAAAATGTCTTGGCTTGGAGCAGTTCCATTTCCTGCAGAAGATGATCTCCACCCAGAAAGAAAACCCAGACGCCCAGGCTGGGGAGGGTCTGTATAAATTAGGTAGCTATCTTAGGTCTATGGGACAAACCCACTCCCGCCCCGGTCCCACTCTACAGATCTTCCCCGCTAGAAGAAAGAACACATCAGATAATACAGAGTCTCAGCAAACACAAAATCTATACCCGAAGCCCCAAGGAGACTTTTCAGTTAAACTACGCTGATATATGCTTTCAATCCCATCTCTCCTTTTGTTTGCATTTTATAAATTGTTTTCTTGAAAAATGCAATCAGTAAACACTTATTGAACATCTGCTCCATGCAAAGTCCTGAGATTATAAAAATAAATATACGCAAGACAGTCTCCTTTGCCCTCCAAGAGCTCACAGGGCAATAAGAGAGACATCTGGGCAAATAGGCCACTACAATTGCAGTGTGTTAAAGGTTATGGTGGGGGAAGCCAGGGTGTTAAAGGAGCACAGAGAATGGGCATCTAACCCAGGATGAAGGGGAGGCGAGAGGGCCTTAGAAGGCTTTCCCCAGAGGAGGTATATTTGAGCTTAGCTTTGAAGGATAAGTAGGAGTTAGCCAGGTGGTGAATGCCAGGAATGTTGTTCTAGGCAAAGGGAGCAGTGTGTGCAGAGGCACGGCAGTGAGTACAGCACGTTCAGGAGCTGCAGGAAGTTCAGCATGGCTCGGGCCACGCAGCCAATGAGGCTGGAGAGTGGACAGCCAGATCCTTCAGACGCCTCCTGAGATGTGTTAAGGAACTCGGACCTTATCCTATTGGCCTTTGGAGCCACTGTCAAGGCTGAATCAGGAGAGCGGTGTGTTAAGAAGACTTGCACTAAGACTGTGATGGTATCGAACACAGAGAAGGAGTGAGAAAGGGTGCAGAGAAGCTGTAGGCAGGGGTACCAGTCAGGACACTTTTGCAGAATCTAGGAGAGGATGAGTCCTGAACTATAACCATATAGTACAGACAAAGAAGAGGAAATGGTGTTTGAAATGTTGCGGACAGAGCTTCAGTGGGTGGAGGTGGTGTGCATGGGTGCAGGGGGAACTAATGCGTTTCTCTCTGGTTCTGTTTCCACCTCTAGACATCTTTGTACTTGTTCCCATCAAAATTCCTAAAGTTTAGGTAGCTATGCTAGTGAAAAAAAATTAGAGCTCCACTTTCTTCTGTTTTCTAATATTTTGGCTCCCTCTGATCTTGTCTTGGAGAAGTGGTGCTGCCCTCCTCCTGGGTCAGAACGGTAGGCTGCCCTGTGATCCAATTTACTCAAGCACTCAGGACAAGGTAGCCCTTCCGTCAAGAGTAAGACTGAGCACAAACAGGGCCACTGAAGGCTGCAGGGGTCCCGTTCACTGTGATGAGGAGCTGAGAAATGTACAGGGAGTCCCTTGGCAAATGACAACTTATCGCTATTATACCACTGGGTCACTATCTCCCACTCCCCACTCAGCGCACAAAACATCTGAATGAGGGATACATTACCTATGTCGGGGGTTACTCTGAGGATTATATGACAGAACAAAAGGTACAAGTGTGGCACGTCGCCTGGTGCCCAGTAAAAGGTTAATAAATGTATGCCATTTCTCTGGCTTGTGTGTTCAGTGCCAACTCCACAAAGTCACTTCTCTTCCCTTCCCCTTGTGTGGAAAAAGAAAGAGAAAGGCCTAGAAGAAAGGAAAAGGAGAGAGGAGGAAACAGGAATGACTGAGAGTATGAAGGAACACACGGAAGCCAGGTTTAAGCCGGACATGAAGATCACCTGCAGATGGGAATTTTCCGTAGGACAGATAGGACTTACTGTCAAAGTCCTACAATTTCTGGGGCTCTTTTGGAGAATGAGTCAGCACAATCAAAAAGAAAGAAGCGCCGATGTCTTGTTGCCAGCACTCGCCGACTCCGGAGACGCCAGCCTCCCGGAGCATACGCGGCCCCACCCTGCCAGGGTGCCGCCTGGCCGGGGCTCCCCAAGGACCAAGAACCAAGAAGTCTGCGGCAGCCGTGTTTCTACTCCCACTGCTGTGAATGGCCAAGTCGGCACATCCTGAGGGCCACTCTAAGGGCAGCGTGTGACAGCAAAACTATCCTTTAAACGTTTCTGTAGTCCCTGAGTGTTTCAATTCCTGAAGGCGTGTAAGTGAGCTCCCTGGAGATAGGAACTGTGTCTTCATTCATCGATGTTTATAAGCCCCTGTTGAACTTAGATACCAGCACAGAGCTGATAAGAATAGAAGCAGAATAATTTTGGAATCTTAGAACCAGGAGAAAACCGAGAGTTGTCTCTTCCAGTGTTTGCCAGAGTGTCATCCTCAGATCATCTATTTTAGAATCAGAGGGATGCTTCCTGAAAAAGCAGATTCCTGGGCCCACGCCACACCTACTGGAAGGTGGTCTAGAATCGGAATTTAGTAAACAATACCAGTGTTTGTTATACAGGCTAAAGTTAGGCAAACCATTTACAGACAGTTTATAAAATTGAACAGATGGGCTCAAATCCTCAATCTGCCATTAATTTTCTTTTTTCTTTTTGGTAAGATTTTATTTATTTATTTTTAGAGAAAGGGGAAGGGCGGGAGAAAGTGAGGGACAGAAACATCAATGTGTGGTTGCCTCTCGCACGCCCCCAACAGGGAAGACCTGGCCCACAACCCGGGCATGTGCCCTGACTGGGAATCAAACGGGCGACCCTTCGGTCTGTGGACCGGTGCTCAATTCACTGAGCCACACCAGCCAGGACTAGATCTGCCATTTAATGGCTGTGTGTCTTAGATATCTTGTAACCTTTCTGAGAGCAGCTCCTTTATCTGTACACTGGGCTTCATTAATACTTTCCCTGAGCCGCCCTGACCTTCTCTCTTCGGTGCCCATGCTGAACTTCCAGTGACCTACTGTCTAGCATTAGGCATAGGCTGTAGTGCACAATGCTTTAACATGCTACATTACGTTTCCCCTTTAGACTGTGAGCTACTCAAGGGAAGGAACTGTGCTCAGAGCCCAGCAACGGCAGCCCTCAATAAATGTAGTCCACCCCCATGTGAGGACAGGTACCACGTGCTGTTCCTCTTGCAGGGCCCACACCTTGGCCCTGGGATTTCCTTTTGGCCTCCCACTCTCACATAATGAGCAATCTATAGATTAAGGAATAATTTTCTTTGCAGGAGGGATTCTAAGGACCTGGCTCACCCTCATGCCCTAAAAATAGTAAATGTCTAAAGGAAAGCCATTTTCAACAGGCCTATTTTTTTCACTGAAAGTAATCAGTACTTTTTACCTCAATAAAGTGCTTTCAGTGGCTCTGGCACTGGCAGTTCGTGTGATTTCTTAATGTGCCTGAGAGGAAGCATGATGCGGTAGAAAGAGAGTCACATGAGGAGTCAGGATCTAGTCCCCAAGCTGCTACAGCTGTGTGACCCAGGCTTAAACACGTTCTCATCCAGGCTTGAATTTATACAAAATGAAGAGGTTTATGACACTGGATGATCAATCTTGTGCAGTATTTTGTGCGAATGTCACTTAGTGCAAATCTACCTTCCCATAGCTACTATAAGGCTGAAATAGAAGAATTTATGTGAAAACAGTTAAAAAGGTGTGCATTCAAATCCCACCTCAGTTCCCATCATTCGCGATCATCTTGCTACTGAGGGACATGAAGAAGCAAGTTAGTCCCCCCAAGAGTAGGAGAGTTTGGAGCAGAGAGGAGAGAAAGCTGAAGGCAATTCTGAAGGACAGGCAGTGGGGATCTGTGTCCTGCCAAGAAGCTTTACAGAAAGGCATCCTCGGCTGTCACAAAGAAGGGTTTCCGGTAAGGAGCATCCAGGGGACTGACAGCTCTGTGAACGGGTTCAGCAGGGGTCAGAGTTCAGGGGTGCAGTACCATGGATGACAGGGGTTGGCCAGAGATAGGGACGCCCTACTCCCAGCAATCATACATGTTGACGCTGAAAGGGTGAAGGGGGCCACAATTTACTGAACCTGCCTCTTCCATTATCCCACCAGTTCCATCATTTTGAATTCCTAGGGTCACAAGGCATACCACACTTATCCATCTCCAAGCCTGTGTTATTCTTTCAGCATGAAACGCCCTTCTTTATCTTCTGTCACACAGAAAATACCCACTTGTTTTTCAAGAATCACCTCCTCTAGAAATTTTTTCTAGACTTCTAACAGCCTCAAGGAGAATGAACTATCCCCTCTCTTGAGCCTCCACTGTCCCCATATGTGCCCTTTAATTGCAGGTTTGCTTACATGTCTGTCTGCTCTAGATCAGTGCTTTTCAAACTGTATGTCATAAATCATTAGTAAGTTACAAAATCAATATACTGGGTGGTCACCACCACATTTTAAAAGATTAAATTAAAAACCTTGTATCACACACAGTAAGTGTAAGTCTTAGTTTGTGAAATATGTTAGTCATGGGTAGGTGCCTCCATTGGATTAGGATGTAACATGTATTTATTATGAACTGTGGTCAAGACTTGGATGGCTACTGCACTCGAAGTGCCTCAAGGCCCAGCTCTTTTTAGTGCCCTATCTTTAAACAAAGCCTAGTACTTAACACGTAATACACATTCAATCACCGTGTCCCCCGTGCCGAGCACAATACATCTTTTATTCACTGAATCCTCCATCCAAAGATCGTGTGTGGTGACTGCCCTCCGTACTTCACAGAAAGGAAAAGGCGGCTGAGGGGAAGCGGCTGCCTAACCAGCAAGTGGCGGGCGTACCGCTCCCCGTCCCGAGTCTCTGCCTCATCATCCAGCCCATCCATCTCCGCGCGGGGGGTGCAAACGGAGATTTAGAAGGACTCTGTAAACCGTGGGATAATGCGAAAACACTGTCATCCTCTACTGAGCGGTTTGCCTCTGCCTCCGCTTCCTTTGCGCTCCCATGCCCACGGTCCTGCACCCTCGCCCACCTGAGAGTGAGGGCCTGAGCTGCCCAAGAGCTGGGTTCTTGCAGGGCCGGAGAGACTTGGGAGGCCATTTCATCCCTTCCCCTGCGCCCAGGCAGAGTCGAATAAATCCCACGGGAATAGATAATCTCCCCCACTGGAAGAGAAAGAGATCTCACAAATTCATGGCATAGATCATGGATTGTGTTTTGGAATGTCCTGTTTTAGTCTGTTGCGATAGAATCAAGACCCCCACGATCTGGTTCCTAACCTGCCACTGTGTGTCCCGCACATGCCACACACGCTCCCTCTGGACCCCCCGTTTCCTCTTGAGGGAGATGTCACCACTGAACTCGTCTTCACATTCACATTCCCGCTCGTCCCTTTACTTCGCTGGGGCAAAGACAAAGAGCACCCTCAGCCCTGCATCCTGGAGGAAGACAGCAGCACACGAAAGAGCGCTGGCGAGCAGAGCCCCGCCCTGGAGGAAGAGGGGGCCAGGAAAGGCTCTGCTCTGTGTTTATGAAATTCCCAAGCAGCTGCTTCCTTTGTTGAACCCACAGCAATGGCGGCCCGGCCCTGCCCTGACCCCCTCCCAGGGCCCCATAATTTGCCATCTGTTAGAGGGTCAAAGGAGGAGGCGACCAGATAGGCAAGTTGTCACCAGACAGGAAATGAACTGATGTCTGTCCCCTCATCCAAGGGAGTGGGTATGGTGAGTCCAGCTGAAGAGTTCACATCTTGACAGCAGTGACTGTGTGTGGGGGGGGGGTGGCACTGGGAAGGTTAGTACGTGCCTGTGTTTACTCTGACCCGTCCGCCTGTGTGTCTGGGTATGGCTGGATCTGCCCCTGTGCCTCTGGGTCTCTCTGGATGCTGGCTCTCCTTGTCCTGAGTACCTCTGCCCACGTGTGTGAATGTGCACGTCAGTGTGCAGGCCTATATGACTGTATGTGCTCATTTCTTAGTACTGAGTCGGTGACGCCGTGTGGGTTTTCTGTATGCGTTGGGTGCCACTGTCTTCTCTCTCTGAAAAGGGTTCAACCAGAGAGCAGTGGGAGAGGAAAGCGGAGCTACTCCTGTTTGGCATGTGACTTTTGTCTAGACACGTCTGCTTGCTACGACGTGACCTGTGTAAACGTGCTTGGCTGTCATGGCCTGGTGCCTAGGCTCTGTGGTGACTAAGCTATCATTGTGGGTGATGCGCTGTACTCACTCGGGGCTTCAAGACATGTCATGGTCCCCAAGTAGATGCCATCTTCGTGGGCATTTCAGGGACATGGTAACATCTGAGAAAGTAAGTGCACCTCGGTTGTTACAAAATTAGCCATGCCGAAGCATCTCTGTGGGGGCAGGTCGAAGAACTCCAGGGCCTCCAAGATCAATTCACAGTTGAGGGAACTTGGCTCAGAGGGGAAGTATCCTGCCTGAGATCACAAGCTAATTCATGATTCATTCTTTAACAAATGCTTATCAAGCACCTATTGCGTGTCAGCCACTGCTGCAGGCACTGAGAATGAAGGATCGGAAAGTTAAGCCATGGAGTCTCTAGTAAGGCACCTACAATCTAGCTGGGGAGATAAATATATGAGCAGGCAATTATGATAGAACCAGGATGAACAGCATAGCAGGAAAAGCACGCGAAGGACACGGCGGCACTAGAAGAAAGTTAGGCAATTCTGTCTTCGGGGAAGAGTGAGGGAGGTGTGGCAGGCTAAACAATGGCTCCCAAAGATGTCCTATCCTAATCCCCAGGACCTGCTAATATGTTACCTGATGTGGCAAAACAGACCTTGAGGTGGGGAGAGATTATCATGGATCATCCAGGTGGGCCCAATGTAATCATAAGTGTCCTCACACGAGGATGGCGGGAGGGTCCGAATCACAGAAGGCGATGTGACAATGGAAGCGATATTTGACGATGCTACGCTGCTAGTTTTGAAGATGGAGGGAGGGACCACAAGCCAAAGCATGCAGGCAGCCCCCAGAAGCTGGGAAAGTCGGGAAAATGGATTCTCCCCAGGGTCTCTCGAAGGAACGCAGCACTGACAATACCTGGATTGCAGCCCAGTGAGACCCATTTTGGAATTCTGAACTCAAGAACTGGACGACAAGGAATTTGTGTTGTTTTATACCACTTAGTTTTGTGGTAATTTGCTACAGCAGCAACATGGAAAGCAAACCCAGAAGGTTTTATCAGAGATGAGGGGAAACTGGAATGGCATTATGTCAAAAGACGTAAGGTAAGAGCTCAGGGAGTTGGAGAATATTATCAAGTTGGGTGTGCCTGGAGAGGAGCAGGGGATGAGGCCCTTAAAAGTGGCTTGGGTCTGGCAGCACGGGCTCTGTGTGGAACCACCTCCTGGCCTCTCTACTTTCTCTCCAAGTAATTTAAACCTTCTTAGTCCCTGTTCTCTCATCTCTTCAGTGGATATAAAATTCAATACAGGACCTGGGGAGAACTGAGGATGATCTACATAAGGAACTTAACATAGTGGCTGGCAAATGAAGCTTTCAATACATGATAGAACATATTTGTTTTAAGCGAATGGGGGTTCATCGAAGTTTGGCTTAGGAGGTTATTGGTCAGAGTGGGAAATGGACTCTGGGTGTCCTGGCACCCCATGCTGTGGTTTTGTACAAACTGCGCTGCCCCTTTCTTGGTCCTCCTGACCAACCTCAGGTGATGCCGCTGTGTTTTTGGATCCATTCACTAGAACCACATTCACAGGTGAGAAGAGAACTTGGCTCTTCCTGGGTTTCACTAGGACAGCCAGCCTTGATTCTTGGGGGAAAGTTCTATAAGACGCAAGCAAAGTAAGGCCTGCCTAGGCTGAGAGCCACGCTGCACAACTCTGGGAAAGTGCCCGATGAAGTCCTTCGTCCTCCTCACAGTTCCCTCTCCTGGGCACACGATGTTCTCGGGTGGCCTCTTGGTTCCCCGGACCCATCTCTGCTCAATCCAGGGTCCCGAGCTTTGCTTCTGTCTTCCTCGCAATGAAAACCCGGCTAACAGATTTTATGATGAGAAAGGGCCCACTGCCTTCTTTTCCCTAAGCGGAGTATTCTCAGGCTCCTCCACTGACAAGCCATAGCTCCTTGCCCTGGCCTCTCCGATGGCTTAAATGAGATGGCTCCCTAGGTGCTGTGATTCCAAGCTAGTCTGGGCCATGAGCTCCTGAGTACCAGGCTGGGTGTTAATACTGGAGAAAAACAAAAAATAAGATCGAGTCCTTGCCCTCACATATTCACAGCTAAGGGGGCAAAAGGTGGGGAAAGGTATTTATCACCCCTTTCCAAACCACCTTTGCATTGTAAAACCGGCTTGCAAACTCGGAGCAATGGCTGGGTCAGCCCACAGGACTGGGAAGGCCCCGGTGACACCCTTAAATTATGCCTCATTAAGCAGCTGTCTATGCTGTTTATGCCTCAAGTTCACTCTGGCTGAGCTCAGCTATAGTGACCACCCCTCCTTGCCAAGTGCAGGCGGCAAAACTTTGGAGTCCGGGAGCATCTGGGAGCAGCTGTCAACTAGCTCTGACCTTGGGTGACTTCGTCTCTCTGAGCCTCGGTTACTTCATCTGTAAAATGGCTTCGTAGGCCTCAAAGGGTGACACAGAACAGAGCTACTCCTAGCACAGAGTAGGTACTTTACACATGCTAGGACCAAATTCCTATCCTGTGCTACAGTAGGCCAGAGCCAAACAAGATAAAAATCAGACTCCTCATTTCCTTTCTTGAAAATAAACCCTGGTTGTCCTGGACACTGTCTAATTGTGCATGGCCAGTGCTCCAGGAGATAAAAGAGAGGAAGGCTACGGAGGATCCCCGGTCTTTTAATTTCTTTCTTAATTGGGGGTGTAGGAGACTCTAATTAAGGCCGTGGCACCAAGAAGGAAAATACAACTGCAGGCTTTGTGGGCCTCCTCCTGCCGAGAAGGGCACAGTCAGCAAAGGGTTACCCTGCCCATCAGTGCATACACCCAACCCCGCTGTCGCTTTATGTGAAAGGACCAAGCATCAGAGAACAAGCTGGTCAGTGACAGTTGCTCTCATTAATGGCTTGCTCCCCCAATTTCTCTCCCGTCTGGCCTCCACACAAAAAAAGGAATGAACAAAGCCATCAAAACAGCCAGTCCCTTCGGTTAGGACTCCCATGCCAGGCTGGCCAGCAGCTCGGATGTTATTTCTTTGCAGTGTCCACTCCGGTTGCCCAACTCCCTGTCCCTCTCCTTGCCCACTGCACTGAGTCAGGCCCTTGCCTGCCTGTGGAAGTGCCCTGTCCCTGTTTCCACAACAACTCCAGTGCTCGGCCTGATGGAGGCGGGACGGGGGGCGCAGAGCAACTAGACTGACGTTTCCTGGGGAGCAAGGGCTGTGCCTTATCCATCCTTCTGCATTCAGGAGAATGTCCCTTACAGTGTTTCCAAGAAAGGGCACGTCACCTCACTGGTTCTAGCTTCTTGCCGATTAACCCTGCATTTATTTACTCTGGGCTAGGATCCCCGAGAGGCCTCGGTGAGACAGGGAGAAAAACAAATGTGTGACATATGGTCCCTGTCCCCAGGGAACCCACATTCTAAAAGGAGACACACATCCACAATTTCAACACAGATAAATGCTATCATGGAGGAGAGTGAGAGAGGTTGTTGAAAGAGGACATGGGGCTGCAGGCAGGCTTAGAAATTAGGAAAGGGCAGGGGCTGGTCTATACCTTCCCATGGTCCATGATTCTTACTGTGCATAAGCAAGCATTATACTAGAACAATACAACCTATACGCATGGTACTTAAACATCCAGTTGTTACTGAATTCTGGGGGTCCCTGCTGGACCGGGGGGAGCTCCCCTGAGAAGGGCCCAGGAAGGCACAATATTAGAATAGGTACTCATTCATGTTTGCTGAATATGCACCTTAAAACTTTTAGCAGGCAGGAAAAGCAGAGATTCCGGAGGGTACGGAGGCCCACAGAGATGGAATACTTTATCCTATCCTCACTGGGATCAGTATACGAAAAGGGGAACCCATTTATTTGGTGCCAGTCGGAATGTGGCCCGCCCCAAGGTCATTCTCTCGGGAGCTCTGTGACTTGCTGGGTAAGGCCCTCAGGCTGAGGGAGGCCTTAGCCTCTACCAAAATCCTTCTTCTCCAGCCAACATTGAGGGTAAGATCTGACCGAAGGTCACAGTGGGACAGACAGAAGTTTTCCAAGAAGCTGAGTCCTACTAAATAGTAAGTGTCCACCAAAGCAGCATTTGAGCACTGTGATTCTGGGACTTAAACTTGACATGGGACCCAGAGCAGCTTTTTTTGCCTCTCAAACCCTAAATGTCCTCATAGATAAAGTGCGTTGGACAGTATCTAAGTTCTCTTCTGATTGCAACATTCTACAAGCCCAAATCTGCCGTTGTTTATGGAACAGAGGGTTCTCAGGCCCTGCTGGATGAAAACACACAGGGCTGAAAGAAGCAGTCGTTATTCTCCTTCTATTGGAAGGGTCTTGGAGTAGGGTGGCTCTTCGGATACCAAGCAGAGAAGAAGACTAAGAGCTCCCTGGCTTTGGTCATGGAGCTGGGGATGTTTTCCAAGCAGCAGTCCGGGCCCTGCTTGCACACTGAGGACAAGGTGCTACTTACTATGCAGCAGGCGACCAGGGCTCCTTGCGCAAATCCTGCCAGGACGTCACTGGGGTGGTGCTTGTGGTCAGATACGCGGGACAATCCGGTGTAAAAGGCCATCATGATGAGGGTGAACTGCAGGAGGGGCCGGAGCAGACGTGCTCCTCGCCAAGTGAAGCGGGCCTGAAGGTACAGCTGGAGGCAGGAGATAAAATGAACAGATACTAAGTGACTCACGGTTCACCGGCATTATAGCCCTGGGTCGACACGCACTACATTTATACCTTGGGTTTGGCATAAGGTAGAAAGAGCATGTAACTTGGATATGACCTCAAGCCAGTTATTTAAACCTTGAGCCTTAGCTCCTGTACTAAAAAAATAAAATAAAATAAAATAAATTTTTTTTTAAATGGAGGTTTTTCTAGGGAGATCAGCTAGAGAGAGCCGAGGATGATAATACGTGACAGCAGCCTTAGCACATTACCTGGTACTTACTAGATGTGTAATAAATGTTTAGTTTCTTTATTTCTTGATTGGAACTAATTAAAAAATAGTAACCAGGGTTACTAGAAGTTTCTTTTTTACAAACGATAACTCGTTGAACACATCTGTGTGTTTTCCTGGTGACTATGGCTGTGCAATCCCTACGCTGCCTGCCTCTCAGGACTGCCATGGAAATAAACATGCATGAGGTTATCATGATAGTCACGAGGAGATGCTTCTGCTTCAGAAGAAAGCGACTCTATGCAAGGACAAGTTTCTAAGTCACTGCTCGGGACTCTGGGTTTTGAATTAGAAAGTAAGGAAGCATATAAACTGACCAGACAATGCCAAAGAGCTTTCGAGCAGAAGCTGACAGACACTGGGCTGGGTGGGGTCAGAGAGTAACCTGAAGAAAAATGAAAGGGGAAAAAAAAAACCACCTCTGGCCGAAGCAAAAAAGTTGAAATGACGTCAACTGGGCATTGTCCCCCATAGTTATCTTGCTGCAGTTTCCGTTCTAACTTCTGGACACAACCTACTTTCCAGGTTCCTGTGGGAACTTGGGAAACGAGGGGGGAAGAGGCAAGGGGACAAGGGGAACTTCCGACTACAAATCAAAGCAAAGCCCTCGGAAAGGCCAGGAGAACGGGGAAGAGAGACGAGGGGAGGGGGCTTACGGCCTAAAGATAGACCTCTGACCTTCCTGAGACAAATGGACACTTTCCTTTTGGTGGTCAGGAAAAAGCATGCCAGCGGCCTATCCTGAGGAGACAGAAGAGTGGAAGATTACGGAGTGCGCGTCGGAAGAGAGTCTAGCGCTGAATCCTCAGCCACTTGGAAGCCTATTTCAAAAGCCCAGGCCTGGAAAGCAGCAGGCAACTTTATAACCATTACAAAATTATACGAATGTATTATGGGAAACCTAAGAATAACAAATGAAAACATAATAAAGAGAATGCATGAGTATTATTTGCTGCCAAACAAGGGATAAAAATCAATGGCTTTTCATACACAAAACATAACCAGTTAAAGACCTAAAAGAGGTAAAAATCATCCTAACAGCAAAGATGGTTAAATAAATAGTGATTGCTTATGAAGAACCACATAGCCTGTAAGAAATAAGGGACCTAAAGAATAATTTAAATAGAGAGCTAGAATTTTGTTTGTAAGGGAACTTATTTTTAAGAACACTTAACTTATAAACTCATAAAATGGCATGTGAATTCAATCAGATTCCCACGGATATCTTGTAAAAATTTGGAGAAAAAAAGCTTTAAAATAAAAATTAAATTATAAATAAACAAACCGGGCAGTACGGTACGTGCCAAGGACACGGAAATGAGAAGTTATAATTCCTGCCCCATGGATCATTTCAGTTGGGGGAGGGGTGGATACCTGAAAACAAAAATAAGCATAATTCAGGGTTTAACAGGAACTATGAAAGCAGCTGGGGGGACAGGGTCAGTTACTAAGTGGAAGAAATATTTGACTTAACCCTAAAGATGAACAGGTGTTTTCTAGGAGTTAAAGGGCTGGCAGTGAGGGGTATGTATTCCAGGCAGAGTTCCATCCTCAGCACTTCAAGTAGCTCAGTGCAGATGAAGAGGGTGAGTGGGGGTGGATGAGAAGAAGCAGGGGCCAGAGGCAAGCACAGGCTGTTCTCGAAGGTCATTGGATGTCAAAGAAGGAAATGGGTTTTTATTGAGTAGGTCAGTCTCTCCTAAACCATACTACATGGAGTATTAGAGATCTTTAAAAGAAAAAAAAAAAAGATTAGTAATTGTTCTATACTAAATCCTTATTTTTGTCACAATAATTATTTTTACAGAACATCTACCTGTTGAGTCCCATTGAGAAATGTTGCTGTAAACAATGGTGAAAAATTAAATAGTTTTATGCAAGGCCCTCGGTACCATAAAAAATAATCCACACGTCAAAGGCTAGTCCCTCATTTCTGCTGACCTGAGCCAATGGCAGAATCTACAATCATGAATTAAAAGCTCCCTTTCTTCGGAGAGTTGGGATGGATGGGCATGCTGTTGGTGTAGCTCCCACTCAACACAAGCCTTAAGGACAACGGAACAAAATTCAGGGAACAAGGAACAGTTCTTTTGTATGGTTCCCATTATGGGCTGATCTCCCTCCAGCAAGTCTTGTCAGCGGACTGGGTGGGGTGGGTAACAGAAAGAGCACAGGTTGTCATCAGGGAAAACCTCACTGAGCCTCAGTTTTCTCACACGTAAAATAAGTGTAACAATCACTATCTTGCAGACTGAGTAACCCATTGGTGGTAACACAGATCAAGTGCCCAGTACCATATGCTGCTCAATCAACAGATGATCTTACTCTCTAACCATTTTGCTTAATTTGGACCTAGTAGCTTCAAGATTTGCTAACTACCGTCAACTGAAAAATCAGCAGGTCTTCAGAAAATGCTTGTTCAAAATCTTCCAAAACTTCCCCCTGCCCCCTCCATGTGAACTTAAGGTCACAGGCCTTGGAAATCGGGGTGGGGTAGAGGAAGGATGGGTTTCCCAACCGGACAAAGCACACATCTCCCCTTCCACTGACTCACACACTTAAGGCTGGAGTTTAATTAAAAAAAAAAACGAGAGGAACTTGAGGAGAGAGGAAGAGAGTCCAGCCGTAAGAACGGCTTCAGGGAGAGAGTGTTTATGAATGAGCAAGGAGTAAGGAGCCACAGGGAAAGATTCTTCTGGGGGAGGAGTCAGACACAAAATTATAGTACGCAGAGGGAAGCCTGTCCCCTGTCCCCATATCCATCAGTAACTAACACATCTACGGAGAAATGTCTCAGGGTCTCAGGACTGATCTGGTGTTTGCAGCTGGGGCTTCAGGGGAAAGCACAGTGGTAATAAAGCGAATTTTGGGATGATAGCCCTGATTCTGGTCCCAGTTCTACCACTTATTGTGCAGTCACTTAACTTCTCTAAGCCTCCTCATCTTTGAAACAGGTAGAACAGTATCTCCCTCTCAGGGTTGCCAGGATCCAAGGAGACAACACAGGAGGACCCCGCCTGGCATCAGATGGGTATGGCAACGTACTCTGCCATGAATCCATGTCACCCTTTTGGGGTGTCACGAGATTTACTCAATGACTGTGCTTGATTTCACCAAAATAAGTAAACTGCTGAAGAAAGATTACACGGTGACCTTCTACCCAGTGGCAACTTCTGATTTCAGAAGTCAGCTGGCCGTGGAGACGTTGATGTTGATCGAAGGGCCTGATAACTCCCCCCATCCCACACCAATCAAAATGCTAATTTTCCTGGTTCATAGTCCAGTTCACAGGAGCGATTCCAGGCCAGAGGCCCAGGCCTCCCCGCAACCAGCAAGTCCTTTCTGGAGTGCCCTGCTCCCTTGGAAACCTGAGCGTGGGGACACTCTGTGGGTCAGCAGGCTCCATTCACTCTCGCTCCCCAAGGGCAGGTACCCCTAATTCAGGAGAGGAAGTCAGACCTCTGACCACAAGGACATAATGTCCTTGTCCTGGACCAAACAGCAAGGAGAGTTTCCTGGAATCAGAATTCCTAGAGCGACTTCATCTAAGTCCTAGGACCCTGAAAAACAGTGGTTAGGAATGGGATGAGCAGAGCGGGGGCGAAAACTAGAAAGTTTAAATGACCCCGACCTCTCACACTGGTCAGCAGCTCTGAGGTCCTGTCCTATCTGTCTTCACTTCCCCATCTGTGGGAAGATGTCTGGGCTGGAAGAATCCACTTCCTAACCATCAGTGTGACATTGCAGAAAGTAGACAGCGTTTGACTTGCAATCAGAGCAACTAGATTTGAGTCTTTTCTCTGCCGCATACCAGCTGTACGACCCTGAACAAGTCACGCTGCTGCTTTGAATTTCTGCTTTCTCACATATCACATAAGGAGATTTGTTCATTCAAGAATAGATGTGAGCATCTATTCTGTTCAAAACTCTGTGAAAGACACAGACAGGAATAAAATAAGTTCCTTCATGACAAAAGAATATAATCTTAAAGTCCTTTTTTTGTAGTAACATTTTTCTTCTCATCGTTAAAATGCTGATTGTAGATACGACATAGATTACCACAGAAAGGTATTTCTGCTCCCCACCGCCCCCCCGCCTCCCCCCCACCACCACATGATGTATGTGGAGGTCCCTAGCACAGGGAACTCACTCCGTGAATGGAGTTCTCTTCTTCCTGGTCCTAGCTTCAAAATCAGGATCCTGTGGAATTCCAACAAAACCTCCTTAGAAAGCTCTGGCTGGATTTCCTCCAGTCTGAACTAGCAGAGTCAGATGTGGGGTGAGTCACACTCCATTTTTGCTAAGTCATTTGTGTTTCATTACATGATTTGCATACTGGTGAAACAGGTCTGTACTGTCCTCTCACTTCATTTCCATCACTCTGGGGACAGCTCTGCTGAGAGTGAAAAGGAGGCTTTTGTCCTTCCTTCTGTCCCTGCTTGCTTTCTTCCTGGAAGTCTGTCCAGATCACTGACACCCACAGGGAAAAACTTTATCCCTTTTCTTATCTCCTCAGCGGTTCAAGCTTGGCTCTGGTTCACGTGCCTGGTGACTAGTCTATGTGCTGTAGAACTGGAATTTCTCTCTGGGAAGTTATTCAACTACTTTCCGGACAAAAGAGAAATTTTTAGTTGACTTTCCTCTTCCTTTAGAAGGGAATCAGATCTTGGTCTCTGTCATTATCAAGGGTAGAAAAAGAAACTACCATTTTGCTGAGCACTGTTTTAGACACTGTGCTAGGTGCTTTAGGTGACATAGCCTGCATTGTCACGTTAACCTGTTAGGTGGACACCACTGCGCCCATTTGGCAGATAAAAAGAACAAGGCCAAAAGAGGCAGTGTCCCTTGTTCAAGGTGACAAAAAGCCATGATTTACATGGAGTAAGATTTGCCTCTTTCTAAGTCCATAGCTCTAACCACAGAACCACCTGGCTTCCTTACGTAGGTAGTGCTTTGCACACAAAGTATTAGGCCCTTTTTTATTAGACTTCCGTCTTTGGAGAAAGAAGGACACTACGCAGATGTCATGGGCTAAAAGACGATCTGCACAGGACATTTGGAACTTCAGGCTCCTCTCATGTACCCGCCACACACTTTTATAACATGCACGTCTGAAACGCGGTGTACAGCTTTTGTAAGAGTAGAGTCTCTGAGCAGACCTTAAGCTAAGGAGGGCCTGTGAACTGACTGAGGGCACCTCACAGTAGCGTTAACAACCCTCTCCTCTGGGCTCCAATCCTTCAGCCTGTCCTGAATCATGTAATTTATCCGATTATTCTGCAGCTATGTATTTTTCAGACCTTCCACACAAAATAGAGCTCTTTTGATGCCCCCAGCTACTTACGCAAGGTCTAATTACAGGTCGCTAACACTGGAAGGAGGGATGGATGGAGGGGTGGATGGATAAATGGGTGAGGTAGAGAGGAAGAGGAGAATAAACTTCTGGCACCGTGGTGGATTCCCTTGCAACCAACAGTCTTGTTCCTGCAAAGTTTCGGCACATACTTCCAGGATCTGTGAGCAGGCCTCGCGGTGCACCAAACCCCACTGCTCCAGGATTCTAAGCATGTTGAACAAACCCTCCATGACTAAGAAGCACAGGCCAGCGAACATGGCTGTCTAGAGTACAGCCACTTCCCTGTTTCCTTGGTACCCAGCATACCCTCTGACACATAAACAGTTCTTACGAGGCACCACCGTAAAAAGAGCCATTAGGGGCCTATACCACGCAGGCCCCTGGTGACCCACCGAGACAGCAATGAGGAGACAGACACAATTCTAAATGCAATGGAAAGAAGCTTAAAGTTTCTCTCGTGGATATAAACAAAGAAGTGAATATATATAGCATGTCAAATGGTGAGAAACTGGGGGGGGGAAAGGCTTCAAAGGAAATTAGGGAGTATTAGAGGAAGGGGTTGTGATTTTCCTTTTTTTTTTTTTCAATAACAGTTTCCTTTCAATATTATTTTGTATTGGTTTCACATATACAGCATAGTGGTTAGATAATCATGCTTTACAAAGTATCCCCCCCACCCCTATATTTCCAATACACACCTGGCCCCATACAGAGTTATCACAATATTACTGACTATATTCCCTATGCTGTACTTTGCATCCCCATGACTATTTTGTAACTTCCAGTTCGTACTGTTTAATCCCTTTACCTCCTTCACCCAGTCCCCCAACCCCTCTCTTCTCTGGCAGCCACCACTGCACTCTTTGTGTCTGTGAGGGGGCTGTCATTTTAAACAGGGTGGCCAGGGAAGGTTGCTCTGACCTTAAGAAGGCAAGGGGGCAAAGTGCAGATCCCTGGGAGAGCACAGCAGGACCGAGGAGAAGGCCTCCACAGGAACTTGCTGCCTAACCTGAGCTGCGAAAGGAAGAGCTAGGCCTGCGATCCCACAGGTCTTCTCAACTCGCAACACGCCCTCCACTCCCTGCTTCCTACCAGCCATCAGTGCTTACTGAACTGAACACCTACAGTTTCCAAAGCACCATCCTCCTTCTCACCTACACACGATGAGTCCTTCCAAGCCTCCCGCCTTCACTCTACTGGAAGCCTTCCACAACTTCGGCCACCCTGCACTCTGGTTAGCTGCCACAATTCTGAACTTCCACAATAGCCTACACATCCCCTTGACCCTTCTGCACAATGAACCAGCCCGTTGCCACGGTCTGCCTCCTTCTCTGAACTGCATTCTCCAAGGACGGTGACCATGCCTTACTGATCTCTATATGCTCACCTTTCGCATGGGGCTTCGTGCGTAATGGTCACAGTCACTCACTAAGCATGTGCTGGATGGGGAATGCGTAGGTGAGTCCCTGGAGGGCAGGGCCCAGGTCTGATTTATCTCAGCAGCCACAGATGGTGGCACAACAGAGGAAATACCAGGTATGCTACAGGAATCGGTGTCTGCCCTGGTGCTGGCACTTTATACGGACAGCCAAGTCGCCCTCAGTCCCTGACTATGGAAGAGCAGTGCCAATCCAGATGTGGTCCTCTGGGGTTTAAGCCAGGGCTGAGGGGTAGAAAGTGCCACTTGTGCTTAAATGCTGTAGGATTTTTTTTTCTTTTCTTATTTCTGTTAATTTTTATGGAATTTATTGCAGTGACATTCGCTGATAAAATTATATAGGTTTCGGGTGTATAATTCTATAACACATCATCTGGATATGGTATTACGTGTTCACCACCTCAAGTCTAGTCTCCTTCCATCACCATTTATTCCTTTGCCCGCTTCTACCTCCCCACACTCCCCTTTTCCTCTGGTAATCGCCATGCTGTTGTCTGTGTCTATGAGGGTTTTATTTCCTTTTTTTTCCCTTTAAGCTTCCATGCCCAGAGACAATTTGGTGTTTGGGGCATGGTTTTTCCAAGCCAACCATTTTACAAGTCAAAACCCAATACAGCACGCCCTTCAGAGCCACGAGAGGGTCTAGATGGCAGCTCGTGTTGAAAGGCCTGGAACAGGGATGACGGTGCCTCCAGCGGGCAACTCTCTTTGAACTCCCTGCTGATGTGGGCCTAAGTTTGTCCCTGGTGGCTTCCCATCAATAGTCAGGGTAGTTAAATCTTCTTTCAAAGAGAACCATAGAGATCGAGAGAGAAGCAGACACCATCTAATTCCACTCTTTCATTCGACAGATGGGGGAAGTGGGGTCTCGAGAAGAAAAGTAGCAATGACTGTGTACAACAGACATGATGGTCTCCACTTCACAGATAAGTACACTGAGACTTGAAAGCTAAGTAACCCACTCATGGTTCCACAGCTAGTCACTGGCATGGCCAGAGCATCCAGGTCTGTCCGACTCTAAAGGCAATAGCTGTTAATGACACAGCGAGCTGGTTCAAAGGTGATGCTCCCCAAGGCTCCGGGGAAGCTGGGCATCACGGGCTGTGCTAACAAAAGCCCCCAAGCTCCAGCACTTCCTGAAGCCCAAGTGTCGGAGAGAGGGTCTAAAGGCTTCCCCGGTAGACTGACTGCAGGATTTCCCACCAACCATGACGGGTGGCAACGGGGTTCTTCAAACTTGCTTTAGAAAGTTTTACAAACTGGACATTTAGAGGGCTGAGATTTCTGTGTAATATTACCTAAAAACAATCCTGGCAAAGAGTACTGTTCCTACTTTTTGGCTCTTAGCTTCAGGGGTTAAGGGCAAGATAACCTTCGATCTGAAAATAGAGGCTGTGTTTGTATGTTGTATATATGGGCACCTGTGAGTTCTGAATGTTGAATGTGTGTATGTTTGCAAGGGTTCCTCAGAGTGTGCAGTGTTTGCATGTGTGTGTGTAAAACATGCTTAGGAGATGAAGGATTAAGGAGACTCTTATCTTTTTCCCTCTCTCTCCCTTTCCCCTCTCCCATTCTTCCTCCCTTCCGTCTCCCTCTTTTCCTTCCTTCCAGAAATATAAAAACATTATATTTTTACCTCCTGCAGAGAGATGCAAATAGACATTCGGTCAAAATCTACTCTTTACCTACCACCCCCACAGAAACTTGCTGAAATCATAGCTGGGAAGGAGGAGACTGAGGAGTGGGGGGTAGGGGGGCGAGGGGAACTTCTCACCCACTAAAGCAGATCCGAAGTAAAGCAGCTTGCCTTCACGTGAAATTAAAGTTAGGGCCAGGGGTTTACATTCTTTAAGTTTATCCTTCAGAGCTTTGTTTTGTTCTGTTCTGTTCTATAGTGCAATACAATGAAAAGACCATAAAACGATGCCAGAATCATAAAGACTAGACGTCAAGTACCTTTTCTGCCTCTTTTTAGATGTAGAATTTTTACTGCTTAACTTCTTAAAATTGGTTGCTTTGTTTTCATCTGAAAGCAGGCTAATCACAATGCATCCCACTGGGTTAATGGGAGAATCGAGTATCACAGTGTGAGCTCCACACAGTGCCCGGCACACGCAGGCACCAGGAAGCTGTCAGCACCTGGCCCCGCAGTGGTGGGGCACAGTGTGCGGTGCTGGTTTCAAAATTATTCGGTGTTTTTCTCTTGGAAGAAAATGAAGAAATATGGAAAAACAAACACATATCTGCTCCTTTAAGCTCCTTTACAAAACACTAAAGTTACATTTGTAAAATAACTTCCAGCCCAGGGTGAAACAGAAAAATGGAACAGGAAACTAAGTATCTTTGCTACATTAGCCTTTCTGAGTGCAAAACAAAAACAACAACAGCAAAAATGAAGAATGGAGGAAAGTTCTATGCACACATAAATAAAATCCATAGTCAATGTTTTCATAAATTGGGGCCCAACTTTTAGCTCTGTATCCAGAGCCCTCCAAGCTTGGAAAGGATTGGGGAAAAACAAAACAGAACCAAAACACCTGACGTTTTCTCCCATTCCAAATTATGTGGGGTTCTTTTTTGTTTGTTTTTTAATAAATAAGTTGAAATCAAAACAGCTTTTGCTCCTCTGAGGTACATCTGACCTCTCAGGGCGTTCTCACTCTGAACTCCATCAAAGCTGCCGAAGGCAGGAAGTGCCCTGGCACCTGGACCTCACTCAAGGGGAGGGGAAAGGCGGGGGTCCCTAGTTAGCTGACCAAAAGGAACAGACAAGCCACTGTCTATGCAGCAGCTGGAGGGGAGCGGGGACTTCACCTGCACTTCCCAGCATCTCCAGGGAGTCAGGGCAGATGCAGCTGTGGGAAGAGCAGCATGGGACTCACATGACAGCTCCAGCACCAGCTGAAGGACTCCCAGCATGCTACTCAGCGTCTCTGGATCCGAGCAAGGGGGCAAGGGGTTTGTGCTTCACTGTGTTATTACGAGGTCATGTGTGCTCACGTATGCAGAAGTATTTTGTTAATCCAAAATTCACTCTATGAAGTTGGGTGATGGGTTTTCAAGGAGAAAAGAATACACCCAAAGAATACAGAGGAGGATCAATGAGGTAAACACACAAGGAATGTGACCAGAAGGCTTGGATTTGACTGACAGTTCTAGTGTCTATAAATTTTGGCAATTCACTTGAAGTCTCCGAATCTTAACTAGTAATCCTTTCTCACACCAGAAACAATATTACTTATGACATAAGGTTCTTGTAATGATCCATGGAGTTAATGGATTTTCAGAAAACAGTGCTTATTTTCTTAAAATGTTATACAAGTGTCTTTATCACTTTATAATTTCAAAATGGGTACATGATACTTATCAAGCAGCTGTGGATATATTATTTTTATTTGAAAAATGAGAAGATCCTAAAAAGCAAAACAACTTCTGCTAAGGCAGTGGCCGAGCTCAGAATAGAACTTCATTTTTCTAGCTAATCTCGTTTTTTCAAGAATTTCACAGTAAATCTGTCCCTAGCCAATCTGGAGGTTTTATGTACAGAAGAGATTTAAGCTGGGGCTAGATGCTGGGCATTGGAATCAGAGGGCAGGTACTTACCACCAAATACAGCATAGTATACATGGAGAAGGAGGCGTGGCCAGAGAAGAAGGACTTCCTGCAAGAGCAAGAGAGGGCCATGAAAGGGCCATATTCACATTCCCGATCCATGCTTGTCTGCCCGTCTTCCCTCCCTAGATTGAGACCTTCAGGGTAGCACTATCTTGTTTGTTTTTGTGTCATTTATGGTGCTTGGGACAAACAGCCTGGAATCTCACAGGTACCCATGAATGCATGAATAAACAAATGAATGAAAGCATGAACTTACAAATGCTATATCATGATTGTTTATTTCCACACCTAGCTCAATGATTTGACTGTGAGTTCCTCAAGAACAGGAACTCTGCCATACTTGCCCATCAAACCCAGAGCCCATCACTGGGCCTGTGACCTAGTAGGTGCTTAGAACATGCTCACTGGACCTGCCTGTAAAGAAGCGCCCGCCATTATGGAAGGTGGAATCTCACCTGGCTTCCTGGACTCTGCTGTCATCGCCTCTGCATTTGTAGTTTTGAACATAGCCCTCGGAACAGTTGATCAGGCTGAAATCGGGGTTGCAGACGCTCAAGAAATGAGGACGCAGGCGTCCTATGGAGACCTTGGCAATGTCTGTGAAGGACTGGCTAATGGCACAGCCAAAGAGGAAGCAACCCACTTGCTTATAGAGGGCTGCCACGTAGGGATTCTGAATCGTTGACCGGGACTTCTCCTTCAGGTAATAGATCCGGTAGAACTCCCCCGTGATGATCTAAAAGGAAACCGACAGGGGAATTAGGCAGTATCAAGACCCATCCTCAAAACTGATGCTGTACAGGGCACTTACTGACATAAGGGAATGTTCAGGATGTAACTGCAAGTTATACTCTAGGAGACCCCAATTTCCTATTTAAGAAGTATAAAGGTATAAATATGCAAAAGAGGGAAGTTCAAAGTGCTAATAACATGGACATTACTTCTCTTTTTCAAGAAAGTCATACAAAGCCATATGGTACCTTCATAATAAGAAAAACATACAATTAAATATATTGTTATATATAGGGGTGTGTGTGTGTGTGTGCATGTGTGTGTGTGTTTATCTCTTAACAAAATAAAAAGATAAATAAGAACTCAGTTAACTAAAATAGAATTAGATGAAGACTCATGGACATAGTTAAGGGTGGCCAGGACGTCACCCTTATGTGAGCAAATGTGAGGATTCTGGGATCTGGGGTGAAGGATCACCAACAACAATCTAACTCTACAAAGGGCCTCAGCTCTGTACCACCACGGAGCCACGGTGGCGGTTTCTGTAGTAAAGAGTGCATGACCCAAGGCCAAGTCCTGGGTTTGAATCCAGACTCTGCCACCTACCTGGTGTCCTTCAGCAATAACTTAACCTCTCTAAGCTTCAGTTTCCTTCTCCATGAAAGCAGGCTATACACCTTTACAGAGTTGTTGACTTAAATGTGATCGATGAACTAACTGGGTCATAGGAAGTGATCCTTCCATCTCATTTTTAGAAGTATGATATGATGAAAAGAACACTGGTTTACACACCAGGGAACTTTTACTACAATGCCCTTTGGTGTTTATGAATTTCCTCAACTCCGTCTGCATTGTCCCTTTGATCCTGAAAGACAGCAAATGAGTCTTGATTTTCATACACTTCCTCCATCCCACAATGTCTACTCCTTGATGCTCGGGGGACATTTATCACTCCTTAACAAGCACAACAAACATACAAACAAAAAACAGAGTCAGTGGGCCACTGATTCACTGATTACCGAATACCTGCTTCATACCAGGCATTGCTCTGATGTACTTCATTTTGTGAAATCCTCACAATAGCCATGAGAGATACAGCTGAGGCTCAGAGAGGATAAGCACTTCAGCCGAAGCTGCCCGGTTTTACATTGAGAATGTGGGGCCAGCTGATTCCCTCTGTTGCCTACACAACAGAGGACCAATTCTGCTTTGGTGATACATCAAACCACACAGCCTGTTGCCCTTGTCTTAACTCCACAGCACAGCCCCAGCCACTTCCTGGTTGCAACCAGTCCAGGGAAAGCGCCGTTCAACTCATCACTCACCACAGGGACCCTTTCACACTTCCTCACAGGGCAGGATGAGCCACACTTGCCCCCCCAGAGAGCAGAGGGTGTGTTCTCAGCCACAGGGGGAGCAACAGACTGACAGATGGGGGCACTCCTTCCCAAAGTCTCCTGCTATTTTTTCACAGTGAGGGAGGGCATCACGGCAGGGGGTCTGATCCAAGTCTCTGAGGGTGCCAAAGTCTGGGGATAGAATGGCCACGGGTGGAGGGGCGCGCCAGCTGGGCCCCGGGCCAACAGGTGCAATAGTGAGAACGGCTACTCCCTCTGCTAAAATTCATGCAGTGATCCTGTGTTTATAAGTGCTTGCTAGTTCTAAGGGCTGCACTTTGGTTTCCCAAATCACATTGAGTGTGATCCTGTATTAGAGGGAGACTGTAAAAGACCAGTCCAGCCCAGCATCCTGGCTTCCCACCCCCTGGGTGAGCAGGATCAATACCTGATCCTGCAGAGGCACTCGGAGACTATCAGTTGAATGAATGAATGAATGAATGAATGGGAGCAGGACAGTAGCCATCACAACTGCCTTATTGCAAAATTGGAAATATCCTCTAAACATTACCAAGAGTCATTTGATAACATGTTGCAAAGATTAAAATCTGAGAAGCATAGCAAGTCAGAAATGAAAGGGTCCATTATATACAGAAAAAACTGAGGTGCAAGTTAACCCACATCTAAAGATTAGACCCAGGTGTTCGGAGTCTCCACCCAGCATTCTTTCCTACCATTCATGATCTAATTCCCCTTTTGAACCTGTTTACACTTTTACCCTATGTAACCTTAGAGGCTAACAAGTTCCAGATGTCTATTACCACCACCATGTTCTCTCTTTCTTGTTCTTCTTCATTTATGTCATGCTCATGTGACTTTAGATGCACAGGGAAAAAACACAAAACTAGGAGCCAAGGGGCCAGGGTTCAAGTCCCTACTCACGGGGTGAATGTGGAGTACGCTAGGCTCTCCATTTGCAAAATGAGGGTGCTAGACTCTGTGATTTATTACCTTATAATTGCCATGACATTTATTCTCAACTCTCCTGGGCCACCTCCACCACTAGCCTCCCAACCCAGCAACAGTGATAGGTAGTAGGAAAGCAAAGCACCTCCTTGGAGATGACCGCGGGCAAGGACTGGAACCAAGGCCCCGTGCACAATCCCTGCCCTCAGCCTGCTCTTGAGGTTCCTGAACCACACCACTGTCACAGATTAAGAAACTGTTTCCAAATTGACTCAGTTTGAGCATGATTTCCGGTCTGACGCTGAGAAAGAACACATGGGTTCCCACTGCAAATGAGCATCTCTTACGTGAATTTCCTAATGAGTCGCAGGTGAGTCGCCCTTCTGCTTCGGTCAGCTTTGAGACAAAGGGTTTGATTACAGCTCAAAATTCCTTTGGGTTCTAACATCCCTTCATTATAAAATCTCAGTTTTCTGTGCCCCAGTCTTGCAAGCAGAAAACTGCTACTTAAAATGTTTCCTCCAGAAAAATACAAAATAAAGTAAAATGCTTTCTCTGATCTTGGGGGCATAAAGAGAATATTTTATGGTACCTCAAATTCCAGTAACAATGTTAATCATAGCAGCAATCGTTCTCATTTCTTTTGCTCTTTACGGTTTCATTTAATCTGCAACTCTGTGGAGCAGATATATCCACCTGACAGGTGGTAATAGTGAGTCCCCGTGAGACACTGATTTATCTGCAGGATTAAGAGCAGAGCCTAGCTATTCTGACTCTCAAGTTCCAAGACCCGTGGCAGTCTACAGTGAGATAATTTCATTATTGTTGTTGTTATTGAAAAGTTTCCACTGTAGTATAACAATTGTGTATTTTCAAGGACCAGGCCAGGCTGAAGCCATTTAGCAGACACATGACTCCAGGACCACATGGCTTCTGGGCCAGCCCTGACAGATCTTGGAGTTAATGAGCAACAAATTATGTATTTTCTCTATCCCCCTGTACAGAAGGGTCGGGGAGTCGACAACACAGCCATAAATCATCATTATGAACCAGCCGGACTTGGCTTCTTGTAATCCTAACCCTTAAAAGACCATTTAATGAAATTCGGGCTGTGAATGACGGCCCGCATACCTCACCTCTGCAGAAGAGGCGAAGGCTTAAATTGTTCTCTGACACGTTACACACCTAACTCTGGAGTCCCAGATTTACTGCTTTCGGACTTTATTCATTACTCACAATGTTTTTATTCCTGCGTAATAAAATAAGCTCTTCTCTCCCCTCCCTCTCCCCCTACAAAGGCTCTGTCCCCACCCCCAGACTCCTGCCCCTGGAGCCCTCATTTCTGCTTCAGTCAGCAAGGTTGTGATATGCAAATTTCACTGCTGAGAAAAATGCTTTCAATGTTGATCCCTTTCTGAAACAGCAAGCAACAGATCGGGGTGGGGGGGAGGTATGGAAGGCTGCCAGGCTAGCAGAGAACTCTCCCCTACCTGCCTCTTAAAGCCCTTGGCACAGAATCTGGAAACTAATAAACTGGGAAAGCATTGCAATTAAGCTATGAGGGGACAGAAAGGGATCAGTCCATGCCTGAGAACGGCTGCAGTTTGGGGGGAGGTTGTCTCCAATGTAAGAGAGCCACTCTTCTGTCTTTTCCGGTGAAAAGGGGCTCAACTACCCACCTATGCACAAACATTGAACTGTTCTGGAGAGGAAACAGGGAGAAACATTAGGACAGGCTTTTTGGAGAGGAGAGAGCACAGGGCGGTGAAAGAAGCACTGACTTTGGAAAGCCAGCAAAACCTTGGTCTGAATCCCATCTCGTGTCTTAGACAAGTGACTTCACCACCCTGGGTTTAGGTCTCCTTGCCTACGAAAGAAGATTGACAGTATCTACCCGGCAGGATCGCCAAGGGGACTCAAGAAGGTGATAGGTGAAACGCCCAGCACCCAGCAGAGGAGCCACTGGAAAAGGGGAAAGAAAAAATTAACAAATACTTGTAGAGGATATCCTTTCCAAGGTAATTCCAAGAGTTCCTTGGAAGAGAACATTCCACGCTAAAGGTCTAGAAGTAACGCTTCTCCAGGGCAGAGCCAGGGAGCATGTGTGAGGACGGCGTGGGCTTTGACCTTTTTCTCTAAGGTGGCCTTTCCAAGGGAACAAAGTGGAAGGGAAGTCTAAACGCAAGGCAGAGAGGGTATACTGTACTGTTGGTGTTATTTTTTTTAACATTCTGCTCTATTTTAAATTATCTCAAGAAAGGTAAGATTTTTGCCCAGTGTTTCAACGAGCCCTCTTTTTAGAGAGGCAGAACTCATCTTCTTCCCCTACCGAGTACGAAGGGTGAACTTCCCTATGTTCTGATCTGCTCGAATAATAATATTTGCATAGCACTTTATAGCTTACAAAGCACTTTCACATCTACTGTTACTTGCTTCTCACAACAGCCTGTGAATTACTAAGTTACTATGAACAGTTTAAAAGTGAGTATGGTGAAAGGCGGAGAGGCCAGTGAATCACTCTCGATCAGAAATAAGGCCATGGCAGGGCTGGTGCTGCAGCCCAGACCTCCTCGTTCTAGTTTTTAAGCTCTGTCCGACGGCACCAAGCCGGCTAGCCGGCTTTCTCTCAGAAGTCCTAGCAGGCAGCAGGGTCTATGTCTCCAGTGAGACGGGCGATGCACCTGGTAAGGACAAGTAATCAACAGACACTCGGACATCCAACGCCCTGCTAGCCACAGAGCACCAAGTTGTTCTTCCCCATCTCGGTTGTGCAGATTAATGAACCTCTTTCAATCCAGAAGAGATTCCTTCAACAAACATTTTTTCTCAGTTTATTTCTCAGTCCCAAGGGAGAGGAAACGTAACGTAATCTAGGTCTTGCTTCTAAGGATGAAGACACAAGTGTAGCTGTATTTTCTCTGAAGCTCAATGCTCCACGCACTGCAAGAAAATGCAGTATGTTTGTGACTACAAATAATTGATGAAAAATTTCATTTTTGATTCTTCTCTCACTGGGTTGCCCTCAACCTCTGTGGCAGGAGATCAGCACTTCACAGACCGAAAGGCAATGAGGACACAGATCTGTCCAAGGCCACCAGGGGCTGGCTCTACGGGTAAGTCAAAACTCCGGCATCTGGAATACGGACAACAAAGAGGCCAGAGGCCACAGAAGCTATCCACGGCTGAAATCGTCAGTGTCCACCCTGTGACCACCAGTCTTACGAAGAAGGCCGTCTGAGGCAGGAAGCCTTTTCTGCTCCCAAAAGTCAAGGGCTCAAAGCCATGGTCTCCTCGACGGCTAGCTCTGCCCATCCGCGCCAGGGCCTCCCGGCTGCTCTTTCCCAGCACTGGCCTACTGCCGCCCTCCTACTCCTTTCTGACGCTCAGTTCCCTAAGTTTCCTTAAGATAGCACCACAGTGCTTCTCTTCTATTTCTCACATACCTCTCTCCTTCTTCCAGTGCCTCTACTTCTGGGTTCTACCAGATAAGTGTGGGTCTTCCCTAATGTGGTATTCTTGCTGTCTGCTGTGATCTTAGCTGCTTTAATAGTTTCAATTATACTTTTGTGAAGGTGACCTCCACAGGGGTCTCTCTTTTCTCTCTCTCTCTCTCCTCCTCTCTCCCTCTCTTCCCGCCTCCCTCTTGCGTTTCAGCTTACATCTTATCCCTATCAGCTCTAGTCCGATCTTCAGTCAAATCTCCCAACTGCTTATCAAATCAACGTTATTAGCACGGCATCCTAACCATTCCACTAATTCCAACTTCTTTCCCAAACCTCACTTTCCTTTCCTTCCTTTCTGCTCAAGGTGCCGCAAAACAGACAACTTCAAAGACATGAAACTGTAGAGCCCTCCACCCCCCCTTATCCCACCACTGTCCAGTGCTGCTCATCCTGCAAGGCATCTCTCACATCGCCTTCTTCTCTCTTCCCCTTGCTTTGCCACCACTGTGGTTCAGGTCTCATCTTTGCCTGAGTCGGAAAATTGACCAGACTAGCTTCAAATACTTACATCTGTCTCTAGCCTATTAATTGCCGGCAAAACTCCACAACATTCAAGGAATTTCACAATCTTGCTGTAATCTTTCCTTATCTTTGCCTACTCCCTTATACTCTATTTTTCTGTCCAAGCAGATCGATTGTTCAGTCTCCACTATCTCTGAAGCAATCTCCTCTGCCTAGAACGTCAGGATCTCTGATGAAAGTCCCAACCGTCCTTCAAAGTCGAGTTCAAGTGCCAACAAGTATACTAGATTAGTGTTTTGGCTCTTTTACGTAAGGGTCTTGCACAACTGAGTGGATAACCCTCAGTTTCCTCACTTGTAAATAGGGGGATGTTGCGGATACCGACAGCCCAAGGGCTGTTGTGATAATTAAGTGGGTGAAGTGCTCAAAGAACAGTGATGAGGATGAAGCCTTTGCCAATGAAAATAACCTTCAGTGGTTGTCCTCTGAACATGTCGCGCTGTATAAATCTCTCAGACCATTAATAGCATTTGGCCTGTTTTGTGTTGGAAGCTCTCCCCTCTCTGGGGCCCACCACCCTGCACTGCCCTGACTCTCTTCTTCTCCTCTGACCAATTCTTTCGTCTCTGTGAACGTCTAGCAGTATGGTCAGTCTTGTACTTGCTCTGTGTCCCTTTTAGACCATAAGCTCTGAGGGGCAGTATGTGTCTCATACATCGGCTTCTAGGCCAAGCTTCCTATCACATCCCTGCTTGTTACAGGAGATGTCTCTCACCAAGCATATCTGCCTTAGCAGGTTAACCCCTTCTGCACAAACCACTCCACACAGAACGCTATCGCACACCTTCAGTCTTAGGCAGCCACCTGCCCAATGACCTTCATGTTTTGTCTTCCTCCATACACTGAGCTCTCCAAGCCCAAGATCTAAAAGTTGCAATAGCTCGCTGAATAAGAGCTCTCTGCATAGCACCTAGCACTGAGTGGCCTTCAGTAAACGTCTGTTCAAGCGCGCGGGGCTTTGAAGCCAGAGAGACCTGGGTTTTAATTCCTGCTCCCCCATTCACTAAGTAGAGTAACCTTACGCCGGTCACGTCATCCTGTTAAGCCTCAGTCCCCTCCCCCTCTCATTGTAAATGGGGTAAATGATACCTCTCTCATGCAGCTGTTGAAGAGGATTTAAGACAAGGCATCTTGGTTTCTGGCCCATTTGATAGTTTGAAAATGTTATCCAACTCTCGAGCTCATCCCCTAATACACCCTGACTCACAGGAACAGGTTTCTGAGACTCTTAAGCATTATCACTTAAAATAAGAAAACTGTCAACTTCATATTAGATACATTTTTCAAATAGTCATGAATCTCTCAGAGCTCTGCTTCACTAAGGAAGAACTGCAGCAGCTCTCACTTCTTCCAGAGCAGTGAGTGGGGTGGCAGAGAAACAAATTACAGTAAATCCTAATCTCCGTGCCTGTGTTTTGTTAAATTGCAAATAGATGGCCCCTCCCACCACCCCTCCAGGGATAAGAGGGTCTCAGAAGAACTCCATAGCCCTGTGATCAGGGGATGACACAGTTGAAGGATTAATGTGGCCACTCTCTGTTGGTGGTCTTGGTAATTGCACAGATGTAGTGGATTGTAAACTGGGGGACAGGGTCTCCCACTAAGGCACCGCTGGGCCAGCACGACTTCACTTTTTTCAGAGTTGAAAACTCGACTAACCTTTAATGAGGAGGCAATGCTGGGGAACCTTGTTTTCTTGGCAGTGCTTTCTCAGATAAAGGAAGATGGGGGTGGGGAGGAAGTAATGAAGTCCAGATGTAGGCAAACTGAAGCCCGATCCTGAATAAACAAGTCTGAGAGGTATTAAGCTCTTCTTCATGTCTCTCCAGCAAGAAACTTTCGTGTGGTGCAGAGCACGTTCCACGTGCATCGTGGACCACATTTAAGATTTTAGGGAAGCAAATAGGATGCTTTTCTCTGCTCCAGACGTCCTCTGATATCTTTTGACCCAATACTTTTTGATTTTCTGCTGAGAATGTATGGCCTCCTGTGATTTTTACAAACATATATTGAGCACCAAAGTGTGCGCCTTGTGGTAGCAATAAATAATCAAGTCGGACTGGTCCATACCCTGATGCGGCTAACAGGGGAGGCAGCAAATAGACAACTAAGTAGACAGGACACTTCAGCACTGTCACCGCAAAGACAGAGGTGGGCCCAGGGGTCTTCGGGACTTTTGGAAGGTGTGGGAAGAGGCAGTTGGAGAAGGAAATGTCTGCTGCTTATTTAGTACCTACCATGTGTAAGAGGGAAAGGCCCTCTTCCAGGAACCTATTATCTAGCTGGGGAGACAAGACACGGACACAAATCACATTACAAGGCAATGTGTATTGAAGGCGTTATTTGTCTGCTTGAGACGGGGCAGCTTCTAGCAGTTTAGTGATGAAAGAAAACATGCAGCTAGCTGGGATAAGGTTCACCACTGTGTCCCCAGCACCTGCCACACCATGGGTGTTTGATAAATAATTGTGGAAGATAGGAAGGCTTTGGAAGGCAGCCGTAGTGTCGCTTTTTTGTTGCTTTTTTTTCCCCCTAAAGCCTTGGCCTGAGATTGAGAGGACTCCTGTTCTGCCCCTGCCCCTAATTATTTATGGGACAGTCACTTACTGTCCTCGAAACCCAGTCGCCTAAGCTGTAAGAATCGACCTCCCAAGATGACTGCCAGGTGCCACGAGAGGATGTACACATAAAGGTCATTTTTAAACCGTGAGACGCTGCAGAAATGAAAAGAATGATTCTCACTGATGACATACATAATGCCACTTGACTGAACCCCCAAAACGAGCCCATGGAATTGGTGAATTATAGTCAAGAACTTAACAGAAAAGGAAGGTATAGCTCTTTTACAAGGGCGTCAGCGGCTCTGCCCAAGTTCGAAGGACAAGTAACAGAATAAACAAGAACAGCAGTTGGGACATGAACCTAAGTTAGGTGATGCCGGAATCTGAGCTTTTCCTCCAGTTAAGAATATTATTACAGGGGATTAGTTTCAATGGGATCTAAGAGGAAAAGTAGCCTTTTTTATGGCTGGAGAGAGGAGGGGATTCACCCATGCATCAACTCCTAGATATTAAGAATCTATATAAACCCTTTTCGGGGATTAACCAAAGCAATCCCTGATCCCATGTTTATTTAAAAAGAATACTGAGCATTTTTTCCATATTAAAATCTTTGCCCATAATACTCTTCACAGCACAGAGCCAGGCAACATGAGAGGAGGCTAGATAGGAGATGATATTTTACTATTTGCTCCTAATCTCATTGCTGCTAGAGTCATTAAGCCTTTATAAGGCAGGGGTAGAATCCATTGCTTTGTGGATTTGGAAAGAATTCCTATTATGCTAATTCCAGAATCTGAGGTACATCTGAAAAAGAGGTCAACATGACTAGATTTTTCCCCATCTCCTGCCCCAGAAGAGTGTCTGTTTTCTCTATAACTTCTGACAATCTCCACTACCACCATTCTCTTCCTTTGTTATGGGGCCATTCAAACTGAAACAAGGGCACCCCATCAGTCAAGGCTTCCCCTGTTATTTGACGCAAACCTGACATTTGGCAGGGTAGGATGATTAGACTTCCAGCTCTGACTGCCCATCTACCAGCCCTGCCGTCACTCATGCCCTCTGATCAGAAGCAGACCCTGGCAGGAGCCATCCAGGCTCTACGACCGCCCGTAACGGGAAAGTGGGAAAGAAGTTGTTCTTCTTGTTGCATTTAAGCTGTATAGCTTTTCAAGAAATGAGTCGACTGAAGTGAATGATTCTCTTTTCCTCTGACACCTTTGCTTTGGTTTTTTCCATGAGGACTATAGCACTTAATGGAGGTAAATGCGCACGGAGACCACATCATTAGCTCACATCTCACACATGCCTCCGGCTGCAAGGCAAGGGCAGCTGAGTGCGGGGGTAAAGGTCTCCTTGCAAAGAAGAGCAGGAACGACCGTCATGAGTTCTAATTCAATGAACTACAAGGAAATAGGAGTCCAAAGGCTGCAGTTCTTTGCCTGATTCTATTTTTACCAGATGTAGGGTCTCGGCTAAGTCACTTCACCATTTTTTTAAATCTGTTTACTCAAAATAGAAATAGCTAACAGTCATTGAGTATACGGTAGGTACCAAGCACCGAGTTACTTTATCTACATTAGCTCATTTAATTCTGAAAACCTTCATAAGTAGACATAGTAGCTCCATTTAAGAGATGTGGCTCAATGAGGCTCAACTTGCTACATGCTTCACAGCAGAGGAGCTCAGGTATGCACCTGAGATTACACCTTTAACCACATAATTCCAGGGGTGTCCAATCTTTTGTGCCTCTGGGCCACACATTATATATATATTGCAACACGTAAGCATGGAAAATGTCATATTTTAAGTGAAGTTACAATTTTGTGTTGGACCATCTTCATGGCCATTGGGAGCTGCACGTGGCCGCAGCCTGCTGGTTGGACACCCCTGTGAGAACCATAAGCATACTTGTCTCTCAGGGTTTCTGTGAGGATAAAATACTTGAACATGCTCCACAGGTTTCTATAGCACACAGCAGCACCTGACAAAAGATAATTATTGCAGTATTTGTTTGCCTGGTGTTCTTCGGAACTATAGGAAAGCAGTACACAAACCTATTTTGCTACATTGCACGGGCTGAGGATGCAGTGCTATTGCTTATCCTATAACCAGGGCCAGAGCACATGACTATTTCAAGGAAACCTGGGAGGTCAGAGAGTATTTTAATTTAAACATTGACATGACATGAGGAGACAGGCAAGTCACAATTATGATTTTTTCATGGAATCGCTAGCATCTGTAAGATGGAAGGGATGGTCTTGGCAAAAAGTGGGAAAGAGGCTACCGAGCAGGCATTTTGCTTGAGGAAGCGTGGATCTGGAAGAAGCGACTTTATTTTTTTTTAAACAGCTGTTTGTTTTTCTTTTTAAAGATTTTATTTATTTTTTAGACAGAGGGGAAGGAAGGGAGAAAGAGAGGGAGAGGAACATTAATATGTGGTTGCCTCTCACGCCCCCTACTGGGAACCTGGCCCACAACCAAGGCATGTACCCTGACTGGGAATCGAACCGGCAACCTTTTGATTCGCAGGCCCACGTTCAATCCGCTGGGCTACACTAGACAGGGCTACGACTGTAGCTCCCTGCTGTCTATCTAGCCTGCGGCTACCAAGTGTATTCCCACGAATGACAGCATCTGATTCTCAAAGAAGTACCCATGAGCTGGGGATTCCTCTTTCCACTATGTTGTGTCTGAGAGCATCTCACTAGGCAAGCCTGTAATGATCACATGTAAGAGGGGAGAAGAGCTCAGAACATCTCCATCCTTGTGCATTCTTATCATAATCACTTCCGGGTTATAGTTTTGGGAGTGTGAGCTTAAAATGATTCAATTAACTGATCTGCCAAGGGTCAAAACACCTGTTCAAATGTTAACATAATTACTTGCCTTCTATTACAAACTTCATTTCCAGGAAAAGCCATTCTTCCTCAAGAACTCAACCCCACACTGTCAATTAGGAGCAAATAGTAAAATCGGATTTTTAATTCTTCATCTTCTGAACACAAAAATCCTTAGTCCACCTTAAAGAAACTACTACAGTTGCCAAATGGACTGTTTTTCTTTTAAAGGTTGGAAAGAATTCTCATAGACTCCCTTCCCCCTCCCCAAATTCAAACTGTTGATTGTGCGCTTGGTTTACGATGTTATTAAAAAACAAAGAGGGGTCTCAAAGTTTACAACCAACCCCCAGAGTGGGGAAGTCCAAAGAAAAATTTTATGGAATGTGGTTCCCGTACCATCAGCAACTTACATTTGATCCCAAGGAGGCAAGATTAGCTAACTGCGTATCCCCTTGAGCAGCTCATTCAGAACAGACAACCTGCATTCCGAAATCAAGTCAGCAAGGTGTAAAGAAGGCTTTGAAAGAGGCCAGGCACAGTTTTGAATCCCACCTTCTAAGAGCTGTAGACTTTGAGCTTATCGTTTAACCCCTTGGACCATCTGATTTTCCACTTGTATTAACGGGGATAATAGCACTTATTTCACATATAGTGTTGTTTTTTATTTTTTAATCATCACCCAAGGATATGTTTTCATTGATTTTTAGAGAGAAGGGAGGACAGAGAGAGAGAAAGAGAGAGACGGAAACACACTGATGTGAGAAAGAAACATCGATCGCTTGCCTCCCGTATGTGCCCCGACCAAGGATTGTACCCGCAACACTTTGGTGTACAGGAAGACGCTCCTACCAATTGAGCCACTCAGCAGGTCCATATGTGGTATTCTTAATATTAGCTTCCTTCTTCTTGGCTTGCTAATATAGGCCAAACATAAGCTTCCAGGATATGGCTAATACAGAGATGACCCAAGAATCTTGGTGGACATGATGTTTATTTATGCTTTTTATCCACGTGGCTGAGGTTAAGGGGCAAAGAACAAGCTCAGAATAATGATAGAGGTGGAATGGACAGCTATGAATAAGGTATGACTCACAAATTTTAAGACTGGATTGCCATCAATTACTATTTCCCTCCTTTGCTCTAAATGAATAGATCTAAAACATGGTGGTGACCTTCCAAGTACAGGTAGGCCATAACCCAATTTCCACGAGGCCACCAGTGCTGAAGATAGTTATGGACCTTGTCCAAGTCTGCAGCACATTTTTGCATTCTCAATGAGGACTTCGTCCTCCATGGGAGGACCTGGCTGTAAGTCTGGACTTTACATCATTATATGAGTAACCTGCTCAGCAGTTAGGAGTGTGTAAAGTATTTCAGTACTCATGGCCTCTTTTACTCCTCCATGTGATGCAGTGAAGCAAGATGGTCCTCCTTGGTTTCAAAGGTATACAGCTTGTCAGTGGAGGGCCAGGCCTAGAACAGAGGTTTCTAGATTCCACGTCTCATTTTATTTTCACTTTGATACCATGGCCACTGGATGAGAGATCTAAACACTGTTATAGCAGCACAGTGATGATATGGAAAGAACCCAGAAAATGCCTTTGATATCTGACAAGGTATTTCCCCTCTCCTCTGGGGCTCAAAGCTCAGACCCTGCTGTAAGCGACAACTAAGTTCAAATCCCAGCTCTACCACTTATTAACCAAGTGACCTTGGACAAATTATGTTTACTCTGTAAACCTCAGTTTCTTTATATGTAGAAGAAAGATAAGAACAATATCTAGGCTTCATTGGATTGTTGTGAGGATAATGCCTACAAAGTATTTTAGTATATAGTAAGTCCTCATGGTAGGATCTATGACTTTAAGCAAAATGACATATAACGAAACCAATTTTACTGTAGGCTATTGATATAAACAAGAATTCAGTGCCTATGGCATCTCATCAATGTTATAATGAAAAGGCATTGAATTTGAAATGATGTTATTCGAGGACCTGCTGTATATGTGTGTGTGTATTTTTAAATATCTTTAATAATAGTATTAACTGCATTAAATAAATAGTGCTAATCAAGTGAAATTCTAACTGATCTACCAAGTTCCTGCTAACTCAGATACTCTATAATATGACACAGGGGAAGTCAGGCAGGTTGAGCACAGTAGCGTACGTGCTTACCGCAAGGATGGCAATGACGATCCCGACGGCGCAGAGCACAGCGTCATTTATTGTCTCGCCGGTTTTCAGAGGATACTTGATGCTGTCATCATTGCAGTAAAACCCTCGGTGGTAAGGCTTGATGGTGCTGGTCTCAATGATCAGGAAGGGCAGGCCCGCTGCTCAAGATGAAACCATTGCATGTACCAGGAAAAGACAAAACAAAACAAGGGGAAAACATCAATGCAAGCTGGCTAAAGAGTGGTTACAGCAAAGATCACATTAAATAACAACACCGATAGCAATGTTAACTCCTTGCATTTTAGTGATCTACAGCCTAATGAGAGCTTCTACTCCACACATCCCTTTCTCCCCTTTTGTCACTGCTCCTGTCTAAGAGCACAGAGGACAGCAGTGGAAGAGCCAGGGTAGGAGCTTTTCCACTGCTCCATAACATCCTGCTAAAAATTGAACCCCAATTTGTAATAATTACTAACACGGCCCAAAGTCTAACCATGTCTCATTATGCCCTCAAATACATTCTTCTCTTAAGTCTTTAACCATTTCCCCTTTGAGAAGGTCATCTTCGAGGCTATGTTGCATGGTACAGTGAAGGCCTGGGGTCAGACAACTTGAATTTGAATCCAAGATCCACCATTTCCTAGCAGTGTAACTTCTGGTTCTCACTCTATCTTCGTGGGTCTCAGTTTCCCCATACAGGAAATGAGCTGTGGCGATGGCTAAAAGAGAAAAAAGCACATAAAATTGCTAGCACAGCGCCTGGTGCACGGTGGCTATTCAATGAATGCCATATTCCATCTTGTTTTTACTGTTCAAAGAGTCATTGCGAAGGCTGAGCAGAGCAGAGCTGAGCCCCGCTGCCCGCGGACCTGGAGCAGAGCCCAAGGGCACCTGAGAGCCCCAAGCTGCTACTGCAGCTGCTGCTGGCTTAATTGGTGGCCAGCTCAGATGCCATTCTCGGAAAGGTCATGGCAAATGCATTCCATCACCTGCCAGAAAAAAGTCCCTCATAACCCTGAAATGAAGAGTGAAAGGTCACAATTTCTCTTGTGTGGACACTGCCATAGCCTCCAAATCAGTCTCCTGGCCTTCACTGCCTCTTACCCAAATCCACCAGTTTACTGCCTGAACATAACATGGCCTTGCTCAAGCCTCTTCAAGGGTTTCCCGTTGTACAGGACAAGATAAAGCATGACTTGAAACTCCCCTCTCCAGACCATTGGTCTCTTGCCCCCACCCCCCTGACCCCCATGCTACAAGAACATACTACACAGAGACTATATTGGTTCAGGCTCTTTTCTTAAGACTGGAAGACCTACTTCTCCCTTAGCACCCAAGTTCAATACCAAACTGCAATGCCACCTCACAGTGTAAAAGGTGAGCCACTGAATGTTAGGACTAGGGAAGACCACGAAGAACATCTAGTTAATGGTAACAGACACCAGTGATGGGCACCTATAAAGTATAAGGTATTTTATATTCATTTTTGCACTGAATCTTCCAACAGCCTTGAGAGGTCATTTAAAAGCTTCATTTAAGCATGACTATCACTAATTTTCAAGTGGAAAAAACAGAGTCAGAGAGACTACTGAGCTCACTCAGAGCCTCTTAGCCCATCCCAAAGTGCCTGAATCCCTAATTTTACCTTGCAAATTAATTTTATCCAAATGTGAATTTCATTAGCTAAAAAAAAAATCCCAAGATAAGCAGTTGTTGGAAAGATAAAATTCCATTTTCATGTTTTTCAAAAAGAATTAAATTCATGTCACGTTGCTGGAGGGCCCAGACCGCCTCTTAAAAAAAAAAAAAATGTACCATGAACTCCACAATTTTTCAATTACTTTGGTGCAGACCGGCAGCAATAAAAATGCTCACTTTCTAAAAAGTGTATTTATGTATCACTGTGTATACGCACATGGATTTATTTGGTTTTATTCTTGGGATTTATTTGAATTCTACGGCTATTTATTTTGTGACCCCCTAACTGCTTCCTGCTAGAACAACAATTTACTTTATCAAATTCATACTGGTGCTTTGAAAAAGAAAGAACAGCAACACACCACAGCATTGTGCTTGACCTTCTCAAAGTAAACACAGAGGGGCCCTGGAAGGCAGTAACCATTAGGCCTTGAAACTCCGTCTCTGCAGTGGGGTAAAGGGGGCGAGGGAGGCCGTGGTTCAGGCATGGAAAGAGCAGTTAGCTAATCTTTTGGGGTTAGGGGGCTGGGAGAGAAAGATATCACATGAGCCTGGACCATCTTCATTCCACCGCCTAAACATTTTGAAATGTGGCCAAGTTGGCTATGAAAAGTAGCTGAGAAGCCAATAGCACGATAATAATAGTCTGCTTTTAAGTTCCGCACATCGTGATAAAATCGTTTAGCTTGGTGTACGTGCCCGGCCGCAGCCTCTGTGGTGCCGAGGAGCCAAAACGTTGCTAATAAAGTCAGGTAGGGAACAGACCCCAGTCCCTTAAATTTGTGCTACACTCTCAGGCTCCCAACTTCTATTTTTAATAGTGTGCACATGATAGGCCTGTAAAACATATGTTTCTAAGGACAATAAAACACATATAAAAGGGCTGTGGAGTGAGACAGAACTGGGTTAATGATCTCAACTCTGCTCCTTTTTACTTAGGCAAACTATTGCATATCTCCAAAGGCCCCTTCTCATCTGTTCAATGGGAAGAATGAAATCTAGTTTTGAGATTGCTGGCATGATGTAATATGATTATATAGTCATTCATTCATTCAACAGGTATTTATGGGCTCTTTACTATGTATACAGGGTACAAGGAATACAAAGATGACGCAAGCCCTGCCCTCAGGGAGCTTACTCTCCAGAAGGGGAAGACACATATATGCAATACACAGGGTGTTGCTTTCGTTGGAAGACACCAAGCAATAGTATTTGTAATGTGAGCACCGTCTGGCACACGCTATGGACACTCAGTAAGTGTTAAAAGGAAGAAGGGGGAAAAGTCCCACAGAGAAGGTTAGGAAAGAAAATGTCTGGTAAGTTCCTTTGCCCTCTTAAACCTGGGAGCAATCCAAACACTTTTTCTTCCTTCCTTGTTCAAGACTTGGGGAGGGTTTCCGGTTCTGATTCTGTGGATAATGAGCACAAACAGACAAGAAGTTGCATCTGAATATGTTCTGTTTGTTTTCTTGAAAGGCATGGAAATAGCATTTAGAAAACCCAATGGTTTTTTTTTGTCTCCCCTACCAACTGTGGTCTGATTGCGGGTGATGCCAGTCAAATACTGACTTTGTTCCAGGCAAAGAGTAACCTCGGATTCCCTCAGTAGATGGGAAAAGCATAAACATTTTCCCCAGTGGGGTAGCTACTCTTCACGAGTGATATAAACCATGCCTTTCCTCTCCAGGGCACAGAGGAAAAGCACTTCCTTTTCCAAAGTGGGATCTCTATCTCCAAATGGCACCGCCTTTACTACCGACCACTACAGTCTCTGGTCATTTCATTTCGAGAAAATTCCCAGGGCTGGCCACTGGGAATCTAAAGGTGGGTCCATCATAGTACCTGTCCTCAAGAGGCTCATGACACTGTAAGAAAGACACAAAAACAAGTGAACTAAAATATTTCTAACTTGTGGACTGACATATGTGTAGACTACAGTGAGGGCACAAAAGACTACTCTACTAGGGCCACTACAGATGGCCCACAGAGGGTGAGAGGCTTCCACTGACCCTTATAAGAGCAAGAGGTTTCTGGGGTCTAGGGGCCACCTAAACCCATGAGAACTCAGTGTAGTTTACGGATTCCAATCAGAGAGTCAACAAAACTGATGGCCATTATGAAAATACAATTTTAAATTTGGCTACAGAGCTGGAAGAGATACATAAGAATAAAAGGGAGAAAAAGAAAAATAACATGAAGAATAGTAATAATAGATAAGATTTACTAAACAGCTACTTTGTGCCCATAGTGTGCCGAGGATCTCCACATAAACCACAGCTGTGTGACAAACCTGGCTGCCTGTTATGTTCTAGGTATTGATGGGGCTACTGAGATGAAGGGATTTACATTGCACCCTTCAGCTTACCCACAGGTTAATGAGAGAAACAGTTATATTTGGGCACTGCTGGCCAGGTAGCTCAGCTGGTTAGAGAGTCATCCCCATTCGCCAAGGTTGCAGGTTCGATCCCCAGTCAGGGCACACACATATAAAAATCAACAAACGAATACATAAATAAGTGGAACAACAAGTCAATGTTTCTCTCTTTCTCCCTCTCTCTCTCCCCGCTTCCTTTCTCTCTTAAAAAAAAGAAAATCAATTAAAAAAAAAAAACTAACACATTGGTAATCATCTCCAAATGGTAAATCACACGTACTATTCTTTTCTTTGTTCTTGTTGGCTGTATTTTCTAAATGTTTTACAATGAATACACATTTTCTTTAAAATAAAAAGAGTTATTTCTAAAGAAGAAAACAACTAACACATTAAGTCAACTTAGGGTTCGAAGGGATTAAAGTGACTTACCAGAGTCACTCTGCAAGTACGTGGTGGAGCTGGATGGGGTTCAAATGATCTGACTCTTCGTACTTTTGAAAGAAGTGAGTCACTTAAAACTGAGGGAAGGAAGCACCTATGAGTATTAATAAAATAACTAGAGCTCAGCAAACCTTCAGGCCTTTGAAGAAAAATAATGGTTTGTTTGTAACAGTCAAGGCAACAGCAGTGGCCATTGTTCACTGAACATTAACCGTGTACCACATGTGCTTGAGATGTAATTTAACTGAAACTCTGAAGCCAATATCCTGGAATTAAGATTTATCTATAATGAAAGGTAGATTACCAGCTTTTTGCAAAGCAGAACCAAAAAGTGTGCGCACACACACACCATCTGGTGATTCTAGACCCAGACTCAAGTATTTCTCCTTCTTTAATCAAGGATCAATTAACTTCCTATACCTCCAGGGACCTCTTGAGATGTGTAAGCTGCAGAGGAGGCGAAATACGAACTCACTGACAAACACTTAATGGGCAGAAAATCAAAGCATTAAGAAAGGCCCCTGTGTTGGGTTCAGGCCTTTGAAACTCCTTAGTCTTTGAAAAACTAACACTCGGGTAGGTTGGGTGGTTGGGAGTGAGGTGTAAAAAAACAGAGGATAAGTTTTCGTGGCCCACCCATTGATAAAGTCATGTGGGAGGTGTCACCAAAGTGACCCAGCCCCAGAGCCCTACTCCCTTCAGCCACAGCTTCGCATTTGCACAAAATTAAACACGGTCTCCTGCTCTCTGAGTGCTTTTTAGAAAGCCCTGGGTGTGAGTAGGGGAAGAAAGAGTGGGGATCGGAGAGTGAATGAGAAATCTTTGCACTTTTGCATGATCTAAATCAAAGCGTTAGGGAGCCGCTTCCTGTGTCTTCTATATCCCAAGTCCTTCCAGTGCCTTTTCCAGAGTTGTCCAATGTTCTGCTTCCCCCGATCAGTAGTTACCTTCAAATAGGCAAAGTCCAGAATCTAATAATTGAACTAAATTCTGCAGAAAGCTCACACGCCTACCCCCAAAATAATACCACATACAAATAGGTGGGTAAGTACCGATCATAGAGTAAGTTTCTCAAATCAGGTGGCTATTAGGACTCTGTGAGAGGAATTTAACCATCTTACCTACACTGTAGATAGAGTTCTACTCTCTTTATTAATGAAAAAGCAGGGCTCATAAAGGCTAAGCAGCTCTCCTGAAGTGCAAAGCTAGCAAATGTCACCAATATGGAGTAGATGTTAGAAACACAGGTGGAAGACGCTGGGTTTCTGATTTCAAGGAGTTTAGAGTCTAACTACGAATTAATGCATTCTAATCTCCACCATCGCTATGAAAAATTACAGGTTATTATTTTCATTTGTACCCAACAGAAAGCTAACGCCAGAAGTTTTGTAACTTGCCCAAGGGTCCCAAGGGAGTCAATGGGTCATGGGATTTGAACCCAGGTCTGCCTTTCTTTTGGTTCATGTTTGCTTACTCCATGACCTGACCCTTCCCTTCTTTATAAATGTATTCCCTGTTAAAATATGACCGACCGATTTTTTTTAATCACTTAAGGCCAGAATGGTCAACCCAACTGCTACTTAGAGGTTCAAAATACAAATATTTATGTTGCTTGTAAGTGACAGGGTTTCTATTTAAAATAATTAATTGCTACTTGTCTTAGAAGTGTGCAAACTTTCTTTGGTTTACAATATTTGTCCAGATTTTTAGACTGGACACAATCCAAATGAGACAAAACTAAGTGTACTATGAAGGCGTTTCCGACCTTTGAAAGGGGCTGCCATGAAAAACACTTGCTGTTGGCTGGCGTGAGCACGCAATATTCTGGGTCTAGAGGTTCTCTTTGACAAACGCTCAATTCTTCGGGACTGGAACGTGCAGGCCCTTTCTTCACAAAAAGAAGACTGTCAGAACCAAAAGCACCTACACGGTAGAAATGAAGACACGAACGGCAGATCCAGTCCTGATGCCCCGGTTTCCTGCCCCCAAGTCCAAGGTGTTCAGCCCACTCCACAAACATGTATGGACAGTTACTGAATACTGGGAACTATGTGAGGTGCTAAGGCCATAACGATGAGCAAGACACTGCACTATTTCTGAGTTCCCCAACCTCGGAAAGCTTCAGGTTCCAGGACCAAGAGACGCCTGTCTTCAGTTTAATCATGAGTATACAAAAGAACTCTGATGGCCTTTCTTATTTGAAAATGGTTAAAGTGAAAACACTTTAATTTTTAAAATAATTAATATCAGCTACCTGAACGCCCCCAGCTTTGGCTGACTTGGCCTTTTTAGTTGGATTTTTAAAGGGCTGCCATATCCACCAGGTGCTAAAAACGAGCTGACCAGCAGCCCATGGCTCACACCTTTCACCAACAGAGATCCAGACATCTTTTGTTGCCGTTACATATTTTGCAAATGGAATATCATATTCCATTTGTACTAATACACAGCTACCAGGGGCAGCAGAACTTACAATACCTATACCGCAGGCAAAACTGGGTCATTTCCTAAGACCTCCTTCCTCTCTTTTGATCCCGCTTTTAAACAAGAATGAGAATAAATTTCCATTCACTGACTATCTACTATGTGATGGGAGTTTTGGATATATCCACTGGTTTAACTCTCAAAACAATCCCCCAAATTAATTAAAATAATAGCCAAAAACCCAAGGGTCAGAGAGATTATAATTTGTCTCAGTGTCCACTCAGCTGATAAGAGTTGTAACCAGGATATGTAACAGGACAGATACTCTGACTCAAAAGTTCACTCGGAGATGCGGCCAGTTAGCCTTTCTTGTTAAGTGCACGTGAACTATATCTATGCATAAATTAGCAAAGCTACAAAGCTCTGGAAAGTATATGTTGACCTTGAACAAGGGTAAACAGAAAGCTCCTCCTTAAATGCTGACATGGTTTTATACAGATCCAGCCACTCCCCTGCCTCAGTTTCCCTTATGACCTAAATGATTCATCTGCAATATGGCCGTGCAGAGTGAGGACACAGCAAGAGTCACACACGTGTACAGGGTTCACAGCTCTTAAACAAATAATCACGTTTGTTCTTCCTAACAACTCTGTGAAGTAATGTTTTTAACATCTGGATCAAAGCACCACTGGTAAACTCCTAGTCATCCTCTGAGACTTCAACATCTCTGCTCATAGGATCCACTTAGCCGTGGAGCTTCTTCTGGCAGAGTTAGTTATTTCCAATTTACTCATGAACTTCAGAGTCAAGAAAACAGAGAGGATTTCACTTCCCACTCCTACCCCCTGTCGTGCTTTACTGTATGACCTTAGGCAAGTCACTTTACCTCCTGCACTTCATCTGCATCATTGCACAATAAGACTTAGTACAAGAGTTCCCAACGTAGAGTTATTATGAGGACTGAGACACAGTTAAAATATCTAGTATCGCCTGGCTCCTTATATGTTTGTTCTCGCTCCTGTCCGCAACAGAAAGCTACTGAAAACATGTAAGCGCGATAAGATGCGATCGAAGTTCTGTCAAAAGCCCACTAAAGCAGCCGCGGGTCTGCTAGCCACTACCCAAATGCAGTATGACCCCAAGGGAAAAGCATGCTCATAAAATCCTATAATTTCAGGGACTTTTTGGGATTATATAAACAGAAGGGGCTTTGACAGTGGTTAGCCGGACCTGGCACCCTGACTCAGAGACTAAATGTCTCAGCAGGAACCCTGCTATGCATTCTCAAAGATCACACAAGGCCGAATGGGAGGTAAAGCTATAATAAGGGTGAAAAGAAACATTTCTTTTTATTTTTCCAACAGTTAAACAAATGTTCGTCAGCACGCATGCCCCCATCCAAGCCATGCTGCCCAGGTGTACACAAAACACCAGGTTCACACGGCGGTAAAATAAACAACATGTGGACTGGCAGGACATCAGACACCTGGGAGGGCCAAAGTTCAAGATAGTCAAAAGGCAAGGCTAGAGCCAGATGCAGAGCCAAAATTGAAGAGTGGAAGCATTATTGGAGGCCCTGTGAGAACAGCATCGTGCTGGTTGGCACTCCAAGGTAACCCATCAAGCTGCATGGTCCAAGTTCTACATCAAAGATCACAAATTGGCAGCCCATGGCAAACCTGGCCGGCAGAGATGTTCTGTTTGGCCCACCCAGGGTTTAAAAATTTTTAAATTAGTTGTTAACATTTAGTAATGGGAGGTCTCACATAACATCCAGATTTCCAGCTCCTACAACCAGCTCTCATGCCACGTGGCAGTACGGGCAGCGTTGACAGTGGCTGCCCGCGTTCTCTGGGGTGCCAACATTCCCTATCGACTCCACGACACGAAGCCTGCGGTCAGATGCCGTTCCTGCTTAGCTTGCACTGTAGATTTTCCTATGCCTGGTCCACTTCAGTCATTTACGTTCAACTGCCTGGCCCCTGTAGACACTTTGCTTTTCCATCCCTGCTCTAAAGAAAATGGAAGTCCCTGCATGAACCCGTAAAAGTAAAAATAACTAACTCTTGATTAAACAGTGTCCTCCGTGGCAGTAATGGCCACATTAGACACATGTATATGTGAATGGATATGTGGATGTGTTTATACATATCTTTTTTTGGTGTGCTTCTTTTCTAATTAAAAGAATTGCTTTTATATTTTTTACTTTTCAATTACAGTTGACATACAATATGATATTGGTTACAGGTGTACAACATAGTGATTAGACATTTATATAACTTATGAAGTGATCGCCCCAATAAGTCTAGAACCCATTGTGTCTATGTCTTAATCTTAACTTAACATGGAGCCTCCTGTTTTCAATTCTAAATCCAAGGATTATATCGAGTCACCATGGCAAGACAGTTAAGAATATTTGCATTTTAAATATGGGGAAACGGAGTTCAGAAGACAAGTGACTTGGCAAAGGTCTCACAGTAAATAAAAAGAATGAGCATTAGAAGCCGGCCCCTGGTGGTGGGTGGAGTCATCAAGAGTTCTATTTTTTAAGGCAACAGCTATTTAAAATAAAAACAAAACAGCTTCCTTCTGACAGGAGCTCATGAATTCTAAAGAGTAAAAGCCAAATGAGAAGTGGCTTTAGAAGTCCGTCAGACCTTTGTTGGTATTACAAATCTTACTCGAAATGAAGTTGGCAACACTGCAGTAATATACTGGTAAAGTTTTAGAACTATGAGAGATCTTAGATGTCATTTTACTCCATTTAATAGATGGGAAGATGGAGACCCACCACTAATTCTTTCTTTCCTTCAAGTCTCCTTCGCTAGTTGGGAGTCTCTTCGGAAAAGGGCCCATGTATTTTATTTTTCTCTGTATTCCCGGCAAAGAGAATAATTTCTGGCACTTAGTGGGGGCTCAACAAATGTGTATTGAATAAATGTACAGGAAACAAACTAAAACGCAGAATATCTGACCCCCGCCCCTAATACACACTCTATGACTTGATTCTTTTTATCCCTTCTGAATTCTGAATTCCCCCTATCTAATCTCTCTCACACCCCAAATCCCATTTTTTCTAACATGATCCCCCCAAAGCAACACAATATTGCATATTCTCATGAAGAGCTGACATTTCCACATGTAATAATTTATGGGGAACCTCACCAGCTTCAAGTCTCAGAAGGGTGGTTGAGCTGGACGATCTGAGTCGTCAGTTTCTGGGCCCTTTTTTACATAGTGAAACTACCAGAAAACAGTTTGTAGGGCAGCCCCAAGTAAGCCGAGGAGGTCACTGGTCAGCGATTCGGCACCCCACCCAGCCCAGCTGCCCCCAGGGCAAAGGTGTTGGGATCAGCCCACCCCTAACCCATTTGCTGCGATCCTCCGCCGACTCTCTGCCCCGGAGAAGCTCTGAGTAGAAGAGCACCCATCTCAACAAAGCAACTCAGACCTGGGTTGGAAAGCCAGTTCTGCCACTGACAGCCTATGCAATCTCCAGCGGGCTTCTTAACTTCTCTGAACCCCAGCTGTAAAGGGAGGACATCAATGACCACTCTGAAGAGCTGTGAGGATGAAATACCACAGGGTAGGTATTAAGACTGTGATTCTCTGCCCTCCCTGTCCTGAAAATCCTCCATCCAGCTCTTTACAGGATGCCAATCAACCGGCTTGACTGGTTTCCTCAAGAAGGTGGCTAAACTAACCTGGACAGGGCTGTGTCAGCTCGGACAAGGACTGTCACTCAAGTTGAGCAAGGCTGGAGCCATTCCAGTGGGCTGCGGATAAGACAAACCTCGCCCCAGGAGCACACTCCCCATTCCCAGCCCTGTCAATGTTCCTTTTGTAAAACACTGAAACCTTCTTCAACTATGACAGCTGCCACCTGCACAAATAATTCAGGGATGTAATTTTGTAACTGAATACAAGCCCTGAAAGCTGAAAAGTTTGAAGTCCAAAATAATCCCTTTGACCTTCTGCTTAAACACTCACTAATCACTTTTTAATTTGTAGTTTATTTCCTCTCTCTGTGCTGTCCTTATAGGCTCCATTTTCACTTTAGAAGTATCCAGGGAGTGAACGGTATTACAAAACACCTGATTAAAGTACAAGTCAAACTTCTTTCCCAGACATCTGAGGCTTGGTCCATGCCCCACCGACTTTTACACGTTGCACTGGGTGGCAAGAAAGTGAAGGAGAAAAAGGCCGCTTTGAACGAGAAAACTCCTCCCTCAAAGAATTATGGGCTACAGAAACTAATAAGACGTGGTCCCCGCCCTCAAAGAATGCATACTCGGGGGACAAATACCCATGATGCAACCTGACAGGAACACCCAGAGAGGCATTTCTAAAATGTTCAGGGAGCACAGACATCAGCACAGGACCCAGCAGCCACCAGGGACGCAATACCAGTTCATCGGCTAGCCCCGCGGATGCATTTCAAACACTCCTTGCTATCTCTGAATGGCAAAAATGTACTTAAGGCTATACTAAGAAAAAAAAAATCCAGAAATGGAAAGTCACCCCCCACCACTAAAAATTAACAAAACTGCTGTGTTCCACCTTCATTCCCTATCCAACTTTTAACCCTGAGAAAAAAGAAGAAAAGTAGTTTGAGGGAACATACCCGATTCCCAAAACGTAGATGCTGAGAACATGCGGAAAAGAAAAAAAAAACCTAGTAATTAAAAATGTTATTCAATCCAGGAGAAATTTCTTAATTGGGAAAAAGAGGTTTCTAATTTAATCATTACCGGGATTACTACAAATTGAAGTAAATTGATGCCAAATAAATATATTGGGGTCATTCTATTTTGTGTGGCTGCTCTCTCGGGCTCTGTTTCTTTATGTACAAAGTGAAAGGGGTGGTGTTACCAGGCGTCTTGAAGACCTTCTTAAGGTTAGGAGTTTTCACCTTTACCCAAGGAGGGCAGGGCATTTTCTAAAAAAAACTGAAGGCATCTACATAGAGCAGATGGGCATCAATCTTCCCACTATCCTGTCTGGGGTAAATGAGGAGCAGAGACCTCCAGAGCTAAAAGATGCTCATTTATAAAGAACAACTCCAGAAGACACTACCAAATCTGCCAGCCTTCAGATACAAACTAAACTAACGATTAGCAGTTCTTGGCTCTGTCAAAGAAATAGGTATCAGCAAAACTGTGTGGGTTGTAGGCAAGTGGGAATTAGCATTAGCTACAGCTGCAAACCGGATACTATTCTAGGTTCTTTATAGTCAGGCCTCATTTATTCTCCCCAGTAATCCTTTCCAGGTAGGCAGTACCGGCTCAGTGTGGGAGAGGACCAAACTGAGGATCAGAAATGCGGTCTCAGAGCAGCACAGCAGGCATGGCACTGGGTCAGGCTGGCTCTGCACAGCTCCGTGCAGCCGGCCCCTTCCCGCCCTGTCTGCAGGTGCTCTGACTGGGCCTGCGAAAGGGTGCATCTCAAATTGGCTGGTTCTGTAGACTCAAATCCCTGTGCTTTGAGGCCACCCTCAGTGGCTTTGGCAGCCCCGCCCCTTCCTCCAGCAGGATGGGGACAACAAAATGTGGGCATCCAGATCCTCGTGGGAGAACTGGCTGCAGTAAAACTCTTAGGTGGTTGGCTACGGGAACCCTATTGTTCCAGAGGGAAGCTCTTTTGCCAAAACTCTCCAGGAAGCCACTGCTCCGTGATGCATTTTTCAGCTGTTGAGAGAAAAGGGTAGTTCCTGGGATGTTTCTTCAATGGTTCTGGGAGCCAGGCCCTTAATCCTTGCAAAGCAGCTAGGAGCCAGCTTCTCTCGGAGGGACAGAATGGCTAAAGTCCTTCCCCCAAATAAAAACATGAAAACTCCCCAACTACCCCTTTACAAAGGCCCGAAATGTGTGAATCAGGCCGAGGGGGAGAGGAGGGTCTGGAAGCCCACGGGGGGTTCAGGCCTTCTCTCCACCTCTCCTCCCCTCATGACCCTGCCCACCTGACCCCTCTATTGCAGTAAATTACAAAGCCCCCACTGTTCTCTCTGCCCATCCTCCCACCCACCCACCTACCCACCCCCACCCACACACACTTTTTTAAAGGGCAAAATGCCAAATAACATTATTACCCTTCACCATGGTATTGCCACGAGAACTGCATGGTATGTTTGCCTGAAAAATGGAAGTATTTCATGGAAATCTCGGCCTCCACTACAGCTCTCCCTTTGTGGAAATGGACCTGGAAAGAGGTGGAAGGATCCCCAACAGGAACCTAAATGGGCAGACAAGAGCAGGGAGCAGAACCCCTGGAATTGCTCAAAACCCTGAGGAATACGGCTGCACCTTCGGGGCCTGTAACGGGCCTTTTGTGCGCCCCCGCAAAGCCCCTTTCTCCAGCCCCTCTCTCGCTCCTCTGCACAAGGTGGCTCTCTGTAATGGGTAGCCTCACCTCAGAGCAGGGGACCCTATTAGACAGTCTGAGGGGGGAGGGGAGTCTGTACAGTACTTACATCACCTACGACCCAAACAGGTATTCCTGCGCGCCATGTAAATTGCAAAAAACTCTTTCACCGCCCGTATTAATCAACTGAGTAGCCAAAAAAGTCAAAAAGAGTTTTCCGAGTTTGGTTTGGTTTGGTTTGGTTTAGTGGCCGTTTGTAATTAGCAGACCTAGGCCTGCATCCCTCCCTCTCGGCCGGGTTGTGGCAGCGTGCAACGCTGGGCGAGCGAGTTCTCAGGACCTCGGCGTCCTCGTTGGCAAAACAGGTCACGCAGTCTGGAAGCGCTGCTGTAAGGATTTCCTGAGAAGGCGTGTTCAACAGCCGGGCACCTAGAAAAGGCACTCTAATGCTTCTTCCTCCTGCACAAACACCCCCCGCTCCCCCACGCGAAGGGAAGGGGCCAGGTTCCCGAGAGTCCAACAGGATCTGTGAGAAATCATCTCCCCTATCACGCTCCAAGTACCACAGAGAGCACAACGGCCATGGGGGCTCCTGCTTGTCCATCAAGCTGACAGAATGGGTTTGGGGGAATTAATTATTCAACAAACTCGCCCTTCACAAATCCCATCCAAAGGAATGGTTTGATGCCTTTCAGCACACTGACTATAGAAAATACTGAAAGACCAGTGCACTTCAAAAGCCTCACAAAAACCCAGGCCTGGGTTTGGCAGGAGTTCCTCAGCCACTGGGTTTTTCTGTGTGTGGTTTATAATAACATGCAAACCCGATGCCAAGTCCTAATCTATTAAGGGACTGCCAATTAGCAGGAGGCTTAGAGCTGCAGGTTTGAGAACCAGCAGCAGGTCTAATTAGGCTTGCAAATCATTTCTCTCCATCGCTCCTCTCAATCTGACACCAGGTACACTGGCCACTTGTTCCGCATATATCCTGTCTGTATTCCTATGCACATGTTTGTTTGCTTGCTCACTTGTTTGCTTGAAGGTTCCAGGCCTGAAGCCGAGTGCCTATGTTTGCGTCTGTCTTTAAGGGCAAAACTGGGGCTTGAATACGGCTTGAACAATTGAACAACCTGGACAGCGATTCTCAGGTTTGACCAGTCATCAAAATCATCAGGGTCACTTATTACAAAACACATTGCAGGCACTGCCCAGGCCTACTCAAGTATTCAATCAGAATGTCTGGAGCAAGGGCCTGAGAATTCTCATTTTTAACAAAATTTTGAGGTGAATCTATCCCAAGGTGATTTGGTTAATCACTGCTCCAAAAGGAAAAGCAATTTCATTTTTTAATTCTAGGGCTTTAAAAAAATCAGTGTATAATATACATAAATGCAATTTACATATACATACACCAAATAAACACAATTTTAAACCACACTGAATGTCAAATGGTTACTGAGCACCTATTGTGTGCGAGAGATGGGAAATGCTGAGATGAGTAAAACAGGTTTTCTGCCCTCAAAGAGCTCCCTGGTGGGGGCGGGGGCGGGGGGTGGGGGCAAGTACATCCCCAACTGTAAAACTTGTCTTGCCTCCAAAGGGATCCCGTAAGAATTCAAACCCGCAATTCTCCCACCTCTCTGCTGCCTCCTTGTGAACCTAGCCTTTCTAATATCTTTGCCAGGCTGACTCCAAAGATTTCAGACACCGCACAGGAGAGGCCAACCTTAGCAGGGGAAGAAAAGCCTGAGAGCATATGGTTTCAAGATACAGGAGAAAAAAAATGTGCCTTAGTCTAAAGACAGAAGCAGAATGGGGAGTAAAATGCCGAGGCCCCCGCGCAGCAGAAAAAGCTCTGGGCTGAGTCCCGAAGCCCCCAGTTGGATTCTCTTGTGATGTTAAGACCCTTTTTCTTGCTGAGCCTCCCTATCTATTAAAGAGAGGAGGTTGCATCACTTGGTCATATCCCGAAGCACAGCTGGCATGAACCTTTCTTTCCTCCTGCAGCCTTCATCCAAGTTCACCGTTGAGGTTCAACAGGGAGATATATAACCTGGAAGAACCAGAGTTGTCCAGAGCACTCCCTAAGAAAACATAGCCTAAATGGTACCTTTCCATGCCTCATCAGCTCTGAAAGTATGTTCTGAGTGTACGGTTTTCAAACAAGACTGATTTTCTAGTTGGCAAGGGCAATATTTTTTATTTATTCTCTATAGTGCTAGATACACAGCAGAGACCCGGTGAAATACTCCTGGGGTAGACAGCGGCATGGCCAGGCTGTGTTCCAGAAAGATCACTCTGGTGGCAGTGGAAGATGGGCTGGAGCACGGGACCTTTATAACTCACGCTCCTTGCTAACTGCGCTGTGACCAACCACCTTCCCAAGGAGAAGCCTTCTGCATTATTTAGACAAATCCCTATCAACCCTGAATAAGATATATTAAGGCCTCTCACAAGCACGATGCCATGCCAGGCTCTGGACAGCACAGCTCAAATAAACACTGCCCGCTGTCCAGCAACGTCTGGGGCTGGTCCCCTGTGTGTTTCAAACACCTTGCTGAAACTGATGGCTAGTCTTCCTCTTCAGATTCACTCAGGTTATCTTAACCCATAGCACTATTGAGGAGCACACTTAGGTGTAGATTCGAACTAAATGGGTAAAGAGGGCAATCCATCTGTGGGAAAGTGAAGAACAATGACACAGAGTAGTGTGGTGGAGTTGTAAGCATGTGGATTTTGGAGGCAGATATCCCTGCATCCTGTCTCCACCTTAAATAACTCAGTTAACCTCTCACACGGATGTAAGAAGAATAAGATATTGTGTATGAAAATGCTTCATATAATGCCTGGCACACAGAAATGATCATATTACCATATGAATACAGAATGGTGTGTCTCTTGCAAGGAGAGGCCAGTGTTATTTCGGCCCATAAAGAAGTCCATTATTGCCCTGGTTGGTGTGGCGCAGTTGGTTGGAGCATCAACTTGAAACAGAGGGGTCACGGGTTTGACTATCAGTCAGGGCACATGTCTAGGTTGTGGGTTTGATCCTCGGTCTGGGTGCATACAGTCCTGGGTCTAGGCAGGTGCTGGAGGCAACCGGCTGATGTTTCTCTCGCATCAATGTTTCTCTCCCTTACTCTCTCCCTTCCTCTCTCTCTAAAAGCAATGAAAACATGTCCTCGGTTGAAGATTTAAAAGAAAAAAAAGAAATCCATTATTTCACATAGAGCGACTATGTATTATGAAAGTCGCCGACTTTGTGGGTGACTGACAATACAAATGATCAGGAAAAAACGCAGGTTTGGGGTCAAAAACAGATTTGTATTTGAAGCTTGGGAACTGCTCGTTTTAGCCCTGTGACACTGGGCAAGCGGTAACCTCTCTAGGCCACCTGTAGAATGGGACTAGTACAGCCAACCTGGACGGGTCACGGTGAAGTTCAGAGACAGAGTACCGTCTACAGTGCACTCAGGCCACGGAAGCTATGGCTATCGTTCACGGCTGCCCCTCCAAGATACACTGGAATGAAGACAGATGCCTGCGTGGCGGCCCTTTGTCTCCATGTGGGAGCTCCTCCTTTCCTTTAAAGGAAGCAAGGGCAACCGTGTAGGTAGAGCTTTCTAATATAGCAATGTCTTTTCGATGTTTGATTATTCCCACCTAAAGGAAATAACTGGGGTTTTTGTAGTGCCTCATGCTGGCTGGAATGGTCCGTCCCTGTCTTCCTTGGAACTTTCAAATAAGAATGGAACACCCTATGCGACAGGCTCAGCAAATGCTTTAGAACAATAGAAAAGTTTTAACTAAGCATACTGTGCTGTACTTAACCTTGTTTTTGAATAACATGAGCATAAGGTTTCAATTGGTCAAACTCGGTTAAATTTAGCAGTTAATAGCCATCAAACATTGTCTCACACTAATCAAATTCAGATCAAGGAAGACTTTTTTTTGTTCATGGTATTTTTAATTCATGGGTAGAAAACAGGATGTGATGCAAGCACACCATTTCAGAGCCACACAGGCCTAAATTCACATCTCAAATCACTTGGGCCTCAGTTTACTCACATACACTTGCAGGGGCGGGGGGCGGTACTGTTGTTGGTGGTGGTGGTTATGGGTCTAACAGTGTCCCCTTTTCCAAAAAAATTCTTACGTTAAAGTTCTAACCCTAGGACCTCAGAATGTGACCTTATTTGGAGATAGGACCTTTACAGAAGTAATCAAGTTACAATGATGTCATTAGGGCGGGCCCTTATCCAACATGACTAAAGACCTGATAAAAAGGAGATAGCTGGACAGAGATGCACACACAGGGAGATTGCTGCGTGGACGTGAGGACGGCCATCCACAAGCCAAGGCAAGAGGCCTAGAGCAGAGCCTCTCCCCACAGCCCTCCGAAGGAACCACCTTGCATCACCTTAATTTCAGACTTCCGGACTCCGGAGATAGGAGACAACACATTTCTACCGTTTAAGCCCCCCAGTTTGTGGTACTTTGTCATGGTAGCCCTAGCAAATAGGGGGCAATCGTACCTACCCCAGACAGTTGTGATCTGGGGGAATGGGGCCCCAAAAGTGAATAAACGATGCTTAATCCTGAATGAGAGTCCGGGAGCATCTGGCCAAATAACGACAAAAATAACTATTAACAACATAGGAAATTCTAGGTACCTGTAACCAACAGGAAATCAAATTAAAAGTACTAAATATGTCCATATAGTGTTTGTGTTAGGCAGTGGATTGTGGGTGACTTGCCCCGTTTATCAAATTTGCAGTGGTGCAGTTTAAGACAGCAGTAATGAAACGCAAATTTACCTTTCAGAAAAAAGGCTAAAGGCCTTGGCCAGGTAGCTCGGCTGGTTAGCGCATCATCCCGACCTGCCAAGGTTTTTCTATTTTGTTCAGTTTTCACTCAACAACGTATATGTGCCAGGCCCCGAGTAAGGCACCAGGAATACAGAAGTAATAAGATGAGGTCCCTGCCTCTGATTTCGCTGTCAGGCTTCTTCATAAACTCATACTTATTATCTATACCTTTCCAAATATGCATAGAAATACAGTATTTTCTCTGAATTTTAACCTACCATACAAACACACCAATTCAAAGAGGAAGAGGAAAGTTGCGTGTGTGGCCTAGCTATCGATAAAGGCATTGGAAACTTTTCTTCTAAATGTTCTTAGTCAATAAATCGGTCAGCCAGTGTAACTTCTCTGATTGGGTCCAGCTGTCAAAAATTGCACGAGTAGTGAAAATCCAAAGAGAGGAAAAAGCCATCCTTACATCGCATGATGACATCTGACTAATGTTAGGGTAGCTGTTTGTAGATTCAAGGCCCTGGCACCTGTGAAACCAAGTGTGTTTGTGTTTGCTGACCAAGCTTATCTCGGTAAGACTCCTGTGTAGGAACAATATAGTTAACTGCCGCATAAATAACATTATAAGACGGAGACTGAATAAACTTAGATTCTCGATACTTGGAAGACACACAGCATGGGCTTACATGACTGATGCACACTTGGGGCATAGAGCAAACATTTAATGTCATTAAGTCACGAGAAGATGTCCCTTCCTAGCTCACATCTCTGAGCCCTATCTATTCCAGAAAAATCAGTTTTCCACTCGTGAGACCCAGAGTCACTGCTCATCCTCTATGGTGACGGGGCTCAGTCTACCCAGGTCCTCATAGCATCATAGTTCTCTTGTTGAAGGTTCTTTTCCTTCTGTTGCTTTTATTGTTCAATCTGCCCGCCCCCCACCAATCTTAGGAAGCAGTTGACAGAAAGTGGGTGTCTTCTAGTCTGAAACGTTTTTGCTTAATAGATAAAGTTCAGGTATACGAAAATAAAAACTAGGGGGCAAAATGAAGAATGGAATCCACCAGAATTTAAATTGTTTCCTCGTCCTTGAGTTGCATCATTCAGGCCTGTCCCATGTTTATAGCCCTAGTCTAACTGAACCATCCCTGCCGAACTCCTTCTGGTGGTCAGTTTGCTGCTGTTTAGAATATCTCTTAAGGTGACTAGAAGTTTCACTTCAGGGAAAGTCAAATTAAAAAAACCTGTGTGGGTGGTGCGGGGGTTGGGGAGTATACAGGCTCGTGTGTATGTGACCACAGTGAGAGGTACTTTTTAGGAAAGATTGTCTGCTTCACTTCAAATCGTTAAGCTCTGGTCAACTAGCTTGGGAGCTCCTTGAGTAGGAGCTGCATCTTTTTAACTTCATCGATACATCAACCTAGCATATATGGGTGATTAATAAATATTGCATGGTTAAGTGGGCAAATGAATGAATTCGTGAATGTAGTTGCTTTGGGTCTTGATAGAAAAGCATTGGTCTTCAGGTCAGATACCCTTTCTGGATTGGTAACGTCTAGGCATACCGTCGTGGACCATTTTCCTCTTGTGCTCAACGACACAATAATGTTCAATCCACATTTTACAGGCATGCTGATTAAGCTGACAGGGGAAAGATAACGCATCTGAAATCAACTTTCGAGGGTTTAGAAATAAACTCTCACTGTATGGAGAAACTTTACACTTCCTCCATCGATCCATCTCATAGTGCCTCTTCAACTCGGCAAGTCCCAGGGCGCTTTTCCAATCCCACATTGCTCTGTGCTGAGGCCAAAGCCCAGTTTCCTGCCTCAAAAGGCCCTTTGTTTGGCCTCTCTTTCCAAATCAGCGTATCCTGAGCTTGAACCCTCTTGCTTTTGAGAACTCCGATGCCTTGGCAGCAGAAGGCTTTGCCAGAAGGTTTGTGGTCCTAACAGCTTTCAAAAACCTCAATGTGAGGGCATGTCTCTAGCTAAGAAACTCTTTTCATGGGAGGGGGGAGAAGGAGTATTATTTTAAGAGTTGCAAAAACAACTTCAAATTGACTCCTTAGTTGTTAATTGCTACCAGAAGACTGAGAACTTCTTGTTCTCTTGTATTTAATTAAGATGATAATTTTAATCAACTTTAAATGATATTGGTTAATATGCTCTGCTCAATCTCTGGCAAGTTTTGCCTCAGAACACTGGAATGCATTAAAGACAAATACTGAACATGTTCTCTCCCAACTGGAAAACACCTTTCTGAAGCAAGTGCAGATGGAAAGGTAGCTACATCATGCAGGTGCCATATGATTCTCTGGAAGGGCTCCAAAGGCACTTTTCAAAGATCAGATATACTGCATCTAATCCCCACTTTGTATATCACTCATGCTATAAATCCAGGCAGCACTCTCTTATATGTGTATTTGTTCTGAAGTTGCTAATTATCTATGACAGAGAACAGTTTCTGAACAAAAAACTTTTTAGGATGCAGGGTAGATTAACATGGAAGAACCTGCTCCCTGCCAGGCATCTTCTAATCTTGGGACAGCTGGTAAAACGGGAATTATTGTCTCCATTTTACAGATGAAGAAACTGAAGTTCAGGGCGGTTACAACCCTTGCCTCAGGTGATAAGCTAGCAGACAACGGGGCCAAGATTTGCACCCAGAACCATCTGACACCAAGACAAACTTCTCTTTCCATTGCACCACACTGCCTCTTCATTAAGTTTAAAACTTTATGATTCCAACTGAAAATGGTGAAACCTCGTAATGGTAGATCTCTTCATGTCTCCTTTTATGTCACAGCCCTGTGACAGGACTCAACGATTCAACACGGTCAGGACCTCCCACTGTCTTGGCTACAGAGTCATTTTTATATGATGACCTCAGCAGATCTTAAAGACCATCTAATTCTGCCCCAGTATTAGGAAAGAAAAGTTAGACCAACAGAGTGTAAGCGATTTGTTTAAGGTCACTAACTAGTGTCAGAGCTGGAAATGAGGTGACAGTAGCCCAAAGTTGGAGAAGTGGGGAAGTGGGGTGAGCAGAAACCAGCCTTAAGAACGGATACCCTCTCCCACAGTCAGAGAAGATGGGGAGCGTGTGTTGAATGGAAAAGCCATGATTAAAGGCCAGAAGGCAGGCACCTGTGGGGTGGGTCTCGGAAACAATGAGACCAGTATGGGTGAAGGTGGATGTCCATCAGAATACCTGTGCACTCAAAACAAGGCTGGCAGGAACTTGGAGAAATGCTGAGAGGGTTATTCCCTTTAAAAGCAATCGTATTTCTGGAATATTTTTTACAGTAAGAATATGCAGCGGTGGGCAAAAGTATATTTACAGTTGCAAGTTTGTGAAACACAAGAGTTTACTCTTGTCTCATTGATTATTGTATTATTCTCCACATGAACAACTGCAAACCTACTGTTGCCCAACGCTGTAGTGCTGAGCTTTGGCACGTCATGTTGAGGTTTACAAGGCTTGCAGAATACTGGCACATGGGCCAATATCTGCTTTGCAGAATAACCAAATCTAGAGTGTATAGGGAGATACTTTAAAATATGGTATTTACGGGATTTAAACTTGAGCCTGCACAAGGTAAGAGTTTTATTTCCTCTGGATTTCAGTCATTTTCTAAGATAGTTAACTTCTTTGAGTTCAGTCTTCCCATCTATAAAATGGGATTTGACAGGAACCACATCCGATTCATCATTAGGTACCTTATAGGTGCTCAGCGAATATTTGTTGAAATGACTCATCACTATCATTTATTATTCAAGGGCTTTTAATTATAAAATGGATTAATATTATAATTAATGCTAATAATTACTTATCACCAAAGAACCAAACATAGTTGATGCTTAGCTAAAATTATAGGAAGGTAGATTGCATATTAACATAACCTTTTGAACACTTTGAACTGCCTCCAAGGAATAAACTCACCATCACTGGAAGTATTAAGTAGAGGCTTAATACTAATCAAGAAGAGATGAGTTAGAGGGGTTGTGCCCTGGATGGGCATGAGAGTAGGAGGACTGTTTAAACAGTCTTAAAGCCTGAGTTTTGAAATAAAATACACAGTTCTAAGGTTAATTCCTAATACCTAGCCTCTTTGTGCCTCAGTTCTGTCATCTGTAAAACTGGACTAATATACCCACTCCACAAGGACACTGCAGGGACTACAGAAAACACATGAAGCATCAGGGACCTACTACGTGCTTTGTACTGTTAGTTCTTTTCTCTTCTGAATCAGGCATTTTGGTATTTCGATCTCAGCCCTCTCAGAGTCGAGAAGCTCTGGTTTTTAGGGTAGGTTAAACTTTTTATTTTTTAATAGAAGCCATCATGGTTAGTACAAATTCAGTCTGTTGACCAAGTACAAAACACTGTATGAGTACAAACGTGAACTTAAAATACCTGGCTGCTCTTAAGTTATGTACTCCCAATTCTCCCAGGTTAGTTAATACTTCATTATGGGCTGCTACAAACTCTAGCAAGCGAAGGTTTTTTCCATTTCATCACACTGACTTGCAGGAGGTATGTATTAAGCATCCAGTGTTTAGCTTTATAATTATACTTAATAATAATTCAGCTATTTATAGAAAGAGATACTGTGCCAGTGGCTCCCTTAGGGTTGTAGTAGTATAGGTAACAAAAATTTTATTTTTCTTTTTGCTTCTTGTCTGTATTTTCTAAAGTAACTTTTCGTTGACGTTTTCTTCAATAAAAATGTTTGAACACCTATTATGTACAAGGAAATCATAATCTATTAAGACAGAACCATACAAAACTGTGAAACAAACCAAAGAGTTTTACATCAGAAAGGTTAACACAAAGTGCTACGAAAGCCCAAACAAGACTTAATTCTGCCCCGAGGAAATCAGGAAAGGCTTCACAGAGAGCGTGGAACTTGAATTGAGTATTGAGAGGTGAGTAGCACATACCAAGCAAAAAGAATGACATGGCAGGAAAGTGCCTGGACGAGCCACGGACTGGAGCTGTTGGGGACCAGGGCACGGCGGGGGCGGGGAGGGGCTGGCAAACAAGGCAACGAGTCCGAGTGGCAGAAGGAGTTGGTACGGCCAGATCCCGAAGGGTCTCACGTATGTGCTCATAAGTTTACTCTGCAGTTAACAAAGGGTCATAAAAGTCCTGTTCTCAAGAGAAGGACCTACCTACATGATCAGAATTGCAGTTTTGAGAAATGACTACTGTTTATGCTCATTGCATAAAGGATATGGAGAGGGGAGACTATCCCCCTTGGGGAGGGGGTGCCGTAAAGAAATGTTCTCGTCTCTCTATGTACCAGAGTATGTGTAAAATGGGATAGAACTAGAATAGAAAGCGATCAGATTCAGAAGATAAAAGAAAATTATATTGACATACAAATATGACTTTACAGTCTTAATGCTTCAAAACATTTTCCTGTATATACCCATACTGTTGGTCTCAATCATCGCTCTCATTTACCTAATGTGGCCGTGATTGGCCAAGGGTCACCCAGCTAATATAGCAAAACTGGAAACAGAGCCGAGCTCAGCACTCCTCTAGATTTTTTTTTTTTAATTTCATTTAATGATCAGCTCAAGGCACCTGGCCAAGTTTTCTCCCTCCGCAACTGGTGTGTTTATCTTCTCATCCCCTCACCTGCTCCTTGAGGGCAGGATCCACCTCTTGTGTCGTTCCTGTATCTCCCTCAGTGCTTTGTATTTATCTCAATAAATACTCAGGCATAGATAAGGGAGACAACAGGAATGTTCTCGTCTGTACTTTTTTGACAATAAAGAATAGTCAAGATCCAAGGAACACTTTCCCATTGGTCTGGTAGTTCCCATTCATCCCCGGTCCACCTTGGAGGAACAGCCCTTGCCATGACTCCTACGATCTGAGGTGTCTCTTGCCAGCTGCTTCGCTGCTCTGCATTCTAAGTGTGAAGGGCCTGTACAAAACGGGCCTTCTCGGAGTCCTATTTAACTTTTCCAGGGGTCTGTGTTTGTCAAAGCTTCATGCCAACTCTGTCAGAAAAAGAAATGCCACAAAACTTCTTTTAGGAAAGGGGGGAAAAAAAGACCTACTTTATACACTTGCTCTCATGCTAATCACACCACCACCATTCAAATCCCAGCTGAATAGTGGTCCTACAATAGCCTGGGAAATACAGAGCCTTTAACAAAAGGGTAGGCTACTTCACTCAAAATGTCACATTTCCCTGGCTTTTTAAGTCCTTTGGAGAAGACTGATAAGAAGAACTAATAATACAAGATGCAGTTCTATCCCTGTGCAGAAAAGTCATTCCATTTCTGTATGAAATGAGCAAAGTATTCTCTCCCGTGGCTCCGCCCTTTTCTTTTAAGGCTCTACCAAACTGGAGCTGAGATTATTTTTGACATATTTTCAATAAAAGTGGATGAGTGGTCCTAGTAACCAGCTCAAAGCGGCTTCTAGCAAAGTACTTCCCCTGGAATATTAGTAAACCATCTTTGCTAGTGATTAACTAGTTGAATTATTAATATGGTGTGTCGCCACCCACCGACCCAGAGGAGTTGAGATGGGCATTGCTGACCAGGTTATGAAAAAATGAAATTATCTCCAACCTCCTCCTTCTTAGAGTTGTTGTGGAATTCAAGTAAGTTACTAACGCATGTAAAGCCCCTTTCAATACTGCCTGCCAGAGAAGTATTCAGTAAAGTTCATGCCCCTCCCCCTTCCAGCCTAGAGGTTTTGAGTCTAATCTCTATCCTCTAGGAATTTACACTGAAACAGGCAACACTAAAATGAGCAAATGGTTTTCAACCCCAAATCGCAGTTGAACATTTAACAAGGCCTGATCATTTCATTTAAAAACTTTCTGGTTTGCTTGCTTTGTTCATATGCTTATTATTGAAAATAGTATTCAGTGCTGGTCTGCACTGTTGGAAGAAAAAGCATAGGTGTTGGTTGGTTCTCATCCCAGACGGTCTACCACTTTCCAGCTGCAAGATCCCAGCAAGCCCCTCAACCTCTCCAAAGGGCAACTGCCTCACCTTGAAAATCAATTAGAGCAATATCTGCCCTTCAGGACTGTACAACTTTATGAGATACGTGAAGGTGCCTAACTATAAAGGTTCAAAAATGTCCTTTTTCCAGTGGACATTTGGAAATAATGATATTCTGGGTGTGGCAGTTTTGATGTTTTGTTTCGTTGGCTTTTCAGGGCTAGAGAGCAGGAGATCTAGAATGAGAAAAATCAACTGAGGCAAGAAAGGATATTTACATTCAAATCTCAGATGCACCCATTATCCTTTGGTAAAACTATTCAGTGAAAGAGATTATTAATTAATAATAAATGTTCGAATTTCTCAGCTGAGTCCAGCACAACCATAAATATCCCATTTAAGACAAAATTATAATGATAGGTTCTTCAACCCCATCAATGGCTTTAGGAAAAGATGGGGTTTTTTCCCCCCTGTATTATGAATGTTTTGACCCAAGAAGCACATTTTAATTTCCCAGGCAGCTCCAAGGACTTCTGCGTATACACAATGCCTGAGGTACAGACCTTCCAAATCAATGGTTTACAGGGGTGAGTGCAGCCCATCATCCCTCCTGCCAGATCACTGGGACTCCACTTCTCAAACAGATTTAAATGAGAAGACTACTAAACTGAAGACTCAAGTAAACTGGTAACACCTCGGAAATAATGTTTAAAATCTCAGCCTGCCAGAAGTTCCTCCCTAGGATCACAGTATCTGCAGTTGCATCCAAAGAAGACATTATGCATTTACTTACTCAAAATACCTATTAAGGCCAAGATGACAAGCAAGACAAATGCGATGAGAGAAATAGTGTATTAGGTCATCATCTCGAGAAACTTACACGGGCTGAATGGACCGAAACAACTATACAGGCAAGTGTCTAATGAAATTACTGTGTGGCTGAGAAGCATTTTTGCCACTTCCTGTCAGCGATTGCTAGCTTTACAACAATGTGGGTCATTTGTGGGGAAGAGGCTACTGGTGGAAGGTCTATTTACTGCATTTAATGAAGGTGCAGCATCCGCAGCTGCTAACCAGAGAAGCTCAAAATTTCTCAATGTGACCCAAAGGTTATACCAAACCACGATGACAGCAGATCAGGCCTATGGCAACCCATTAGCCTGATATGAGAAACAAAGGCTTAGTTCAAGTACCTCCTCTCTTTAGGGAACCTTCCCACGATCGGGCGGTCTCTCTCTCTCTTCTACATACACAGAGCTGCTTGTTCATTCTAGGATGTCCCACCTTTTCACCACTAAAGATCCCTTGCAGTTCTTTCTTGAGCCTCTGTGACGTCTGGAAGGCGTCTTTATCTACCAAGTATGCTGTTTAAAATCATTTCTCCACTTTTAATAATGAAAGTATACAAAGTGCCAGTCCCATCCTCCTGGTTCATGAAAATGGGCAGCAAGCCCAGAGAGAGCTGACAGGTGCCGTTTCAAATTCAAACGACAAGCAAGATGCAGACGCTCTGACTAGTCGAGGCAGAGGCTCCTGCTGAGTCAGCCGGACCAAGTTAATCGTTGGGAAGCCTGCAACGCACATCAGGTATTTTTGAACTGCTGAAAAGAGCATAAGATGCCTCATGGTTGCCCTAATTGATCTTTATAGGTCCAAAGAGCCCAGGGTGAGACTCATAGGTCTCACTCATTTTGGATAATGCATCGTGTTGCTGATGCGAAAGCCAGCCAGCGTTGGGAAAAACCGGGGCTTCAGAAAACAGAAGCTGTGGGGTCTTGTGATTGGCCTCACAAGACAGTCTGGCCCCAACTCTCCAGCTCACTTGCTGCATAGCCCCTAGTATTTATTGTTAACCTCTCTGCACCTCAGATCTGTAAAATTGAAGATGGCAGTAATAAGGACTTTATAGGAGGATTAAATAAGGGAATGAACGCGCAGTGCTTAAGCCAGCGAGAAGTACAAAGCTAGCACTAGATAAATGTTAGCAATTGTCATTATTTAGTCAGGCCTGAGTCCAAACACCAGCCCCAACACTGTATTAGCCATGTGAACGTGGGCAAATCATTTACCTCTCTGAGTTGCAAAACCAGGTTATTGACTTCTTTCTTCTTCTGTTATTGAAAAGATTAAGTAGATACCATCTAAAGCTGCTATTAATAAAGGTGGGTGCCTTTTCCTCACCTCTTGTAATATTTGTGATTTAATTTCTCATATCTCCAAGCACCCAACACACAAGTCTAAAAGATACATGGTAATCTAATTCCTGAGATGATAATAATTATGTATATGGGGGGAAAGTTTGAATAATCATCCTTGTCAGGACCTACAGTTCTAGCTCATGGTTTTAAAAATCTTGTGAAGCAGATCCTAGTGATATATAGGTTTTAATATTAATATTTGGACTTCCGTTTCCAAGGAATTCTGAAGATTCAAGGCTTTTTTCATTTGCTGAGGCAGGAATCTGCCTGTCACACCATGATTTGTGGAAGTATGTTACTCAGTGGCAGCATGGGTCTGGGTTGACAACCCAGCACCTATTTCCCAGTCAGTTTTATTGTTCTCTGCTCACTCATCTTAAGCCCAGTGACATTACTAAATTGATTAAAAACGGTTTCTTTGTGAAAAAAATGCTCCTAAGAACAAAGGGACATTATAGTGGTTTCATGAATATGTTAATTCCAAAAGTCTTTGGTAGAACTTTTGTATTTTTTCCTTGTATATTTTAATTAATCCTAATATGTTCCTAAGATGGTACAGCCACTATGAAAGATAATTTGGCAGTTCCTCAAAAAGTTAAACATAGTTACCATATGATCCAGCAAGTCTAATCCTGAGCATATCTACCCGAGAACAGAAAACACACGTCCACACAAACATTTGTACGTGAGTGTTTCTAGCAGCGCTATTTATAACAGCCCCTCCCAAAAAGTGGAAATAACCCAAATAACCCACTGACTGGTAAGCATATACATGAAAGGTGCTATGTCCATACAACGGAAGATTATTTGGTAATAAAAGTAAATGTAGTGCTGAGGGATAAACCCTAAAAAAATTATGCTCAATGAATGAAGCCAGTCACAAAGGAGCACAATATACAATTCCACTTCCACATGAGATCTCCAGAATAGGCAAATCTATAGAAACAGAAAGCTGATTAGCAGCTGCCATGGGATGGGGGGGTGAGGAGGGTAGATCTGGACTGACTAATATGAGAACAGTTTCTTATTGGAATGATAACAATGTTCTAAAATTGATAATGGTGATGGCTGCCCAACTCTGTGAAAAGCCAATAAACTATACACTTTAAATGGATGAACTGTATGGTTCGATGAATTAAATCTTAATAAAACTGTTTTAAAAATACCATTACTACCCAAGAACAACTGTCTCTGTAAACCAACAGGATTTCTAATGGCTCATTTATCTTAAGGAGCATTTGAGAAATTTAAAAATTCCAAGCAAAAAAAAAAAATAAAGATAACTTACAGCCTCATCTTTCCAGTAGGGCTATGAACATAAGCATTTACTAATCCTATAATATGGATTTTGTAAGTCTTCTATAAACACTGCATTGAAGTGCTTGTGGAGGAAGTAGCATCCTCACAGTTCAGAAGTTCCCAACCATGGGATCAGGAACTACGTGTAACCTTTCTTGCGCACTCTCCTTCCCTCTCTCCCCTGATGTCTTAGGTTCCGCTCTCCCATGCTTCCCAACTGGTCTCCCCTCTCCACCTTCAATTTCCCTCCCCTCAAGCCCAGCAATCAACATGAATCAGCTTAGATTAATCTCCTTTTAATTTTTTTCAAATACGTTAATTTAAACATTGCCTATAAAACTTTCGTATTTTGTTCTTATATAGTTTAACATTATGTTATTTCTTTAAAAAAAAGATTTTATTTATTTATTTTTACAGAGAGGGGAAAGACGGGAGGAAGAGAGGGAGAGAAACATTAATGTGTGGTTGCCTCTCACGCGCCCCCTACTGGGGACCTGGCCCACAACCCAAGCAGGTGCCTTGACTGGGAATCGAACCTGCGACCCTTTGGTTCGCAGGCCGGCACTCAATCCACTGAGCCACAGCAGCCAGGGCTTAACCTTATATTATTTCTAAAATGGCGCAACCGCTATGGAAAAAACAGTTTGGCAGTTCCTCAAAAAGTTAAACATGAAGTTAACCCTATGACCCAGCAATTCCACTCCTCGCTCTATATTGTGTTTAGTTTCTATATGAAATGTTCCATAATGAAAGGAAAACGAAAACAAAAATAAAACTTTATTTGCTCTGCTGGTCCTCCCAAATAAAGTTCAAGTTCCTTAGCTGCCTGCCATTTACAACCTGCTTTTAAAATCTGGTTCCACCTATTTCTCCAGCTTCATCTCCTAGACCCTCTTTACCCCACTCAATGCAAAAACACCATAATTGTACTCTAATTCCTCACCCTTCCCAAGCCTCTTAGCACCTGTTATTCCTTTGGTCCCAGTACCCTCTACCCCTGCATGGCTAAAGGTATTTCCAGGTCCATGCTCCTAAGCACACTTCATCACCAAGCTGCTATATCCCTTCCTTACCACTACAAAGTCAGCATCACTGTGTGTGTGTGTGTGTGTGTGTGTGCACGCAGCCTGAGAATTCTTAAAAGGCAAGGAATCCCCTGGATCTAGTAGGTGCTCAAGAAACGTCTGTAAAAGATACATACTTGAAAAGACAGATACAAACATAGACTTAATTAAATAGGCTCTAGAAATTATATGATTGATGCCACAAACTAATTTGGAGGCCAGGTACAAAGAAACCATCAATGAGAACAGCTTCCTTCGTGTCAATATAATCAGGCGTATTACATGTTTTAAGGATACATAAACAGGAACCAAAGCATACTGCTTATTATGACAAGGCGCTTATACTGATTTGCATTTCTCTACACAACTCTCTAGGCATATAATTTTGTTAATTTATGACAAACCTCAAAAACATACTTACCACCAATACTCTGATTGCAATATATACTTTCAAAGCACACAGAAATCAACTTTCTTTCAAAAGTTTCCAACTGGGTCTTATGTGTGCTATTTTGTTTGGTTTGTTTTAAATTTAGGAATCTTAATGCAGATCATAATTTATAATTTAATCAGGATCTAAGGGAAGAAGAGTTTCACAAGGATGTTCAAGAATCTGACCTAGACTTCTTTTGAATGACTGCCAATTAATGCATGACCGTGACAAAATTATTTAATCTGAGACTCAGTTTCCTCCTCAGTCAAATTAGAATAATTTCTACGTCAAGAGATGGCGGAGAAGTTTTTAAAAAGCAAAACTTCGAAAACATGCTTTCTCTTTATTCTCTCTTTTGAATACATCATTTGAAAAAAGATGATGCCTATTTGAGCAGAATCAGTCAGCTGCTGTCTTTGGTAATGAGCACTTTCTAGAGCATGCATCTATTTGAAGAAAAGTAATGTATCAAAAATGGCCTAGTCTTTCAAATTTGTCCCATGTATCTCCGGCCTCACTCAACTACCACCAACTGATCCGGATTAAAAGTTAAACCTGTTTGTCTTGTTTCTCGTTTAATAGACACAGGCAAGAGAAAGAAAAGCCTCAGCTCTCTGGTGAACTCTGCCCCGCAGATGGCATCAAATTTCAAACTGACAAGTAAACACCAGAAAAGCAAAATGGTAGAAAGCCCAGACCTTGGTTCTAGGCCCTGCCCTTTCCCTATAACTGGACAATTAATTACTAACCGATGCAGGCCTCAGGTTCACTGCGTATGAATCCAGGGCACGGAGTAGGACTCCATCTAACAGTGATGACAGCAGCTACCGCCGGCTGCGTGGGGTGTGCATGCACCATGCGCCATACCAGGTATACCCTCACAGCTTCGCATGCGTATGTTAGCCCATCTTGCAGATGAGAAATCCGAGGCCTCAGAGATATCCAGTAACTTGCTTAAGCTTACATCGCTAATAGTAGTGAGCAAACCGCCATCTGTCTGACTCTAAAGCCGCTGCTTTACCCCTCAGACCTTCCAACCGCCGGCTGTTCAAAGAGGCCGCTTTTGTGACTGAGATAAAAAATGACCTTGGTATTGTCGATAATGCTATCTCTAATGTACTTTCAAGTTCCATGAATCTACACAATGAAGAATTGTTCTGATGATATTTTATTATGTCCACAAAGAGGCTCATTCAGCACACTCTAAGCTATTTGCAATTATTTATGTAAAATTCTGTCTCGTCCAACTACCCAAAATGATCCTTGACTGAAGACCCATATCTGCGTCCTTTACTGAGCCCTATAGAACATTCTGTACATATTCAGACTCAATACAATTGAAATAAATGAAAAGGAATGAAATAGAAAAGAGTGAGTTTGCATTAACTTTGCATTAATTGCACTGAAAAGTGGGCAGCAAGCTAAGCTGACAAGAGCTCTGATGACTACCTAGTAGCTGGGTGCCCTTGTGCAAGTGACTTAAGTTCTCTGAGCTGCAGCTGCATCATCTATAAAAGGCATCTAATATCTATACCACATGGTTAGCATGAATAATAAATATGATCACCAGAACAGTTACTCCTTTCTTCAACAAATATGCGGAGTACCCTGGATAAACAAGCATTTTGATCATTTTCAATCACAACTATTTCATTTAGTTAGGCTTCTCCCTGCGCTGTCAAAAGATACAGAGAAGACTTGATGCTAAAACAGACCATTTGTCCCAATCTCCTTCCACCCTTCTAAGGTTTCTCTTAAGATGATATGGCCATCTTCCCTTCAAAGGGCGGGGACACAGCCACCAAAGGCTACTGAGGCTCCTACACTGTAACTATCCCAGACCAGAAAACCTACCACTGCTCTTCTTCACTAATGAGAAACATTTATGTTCCTTCTCCCTGGTTTTTGCTTAGGATTCTCCTCACAATTCTTTCTCCTATTATATTTTAGGCAACTCTGGTGCCAAAAAATGAAAGAGGATTCCACAGAACCCCTGAGGGGTGAGGGTACTAGGAAGGAAAGGCAATCACTACTATTACTATGAATAGCGTTACCAACATAATGCCTGATCATAATGCAGTGCTTTTGAACTCTTCAAAGTGCTTTCGGATCCACGATTCCATCTGAGTGTCATCACACAGGGGTATCGCTAGGCTTGCTTATTTCTTTTACAGATCAGAAAACTGAAGCCTGAAAAAGTTAAATCAATTTTACCCATATCACATCTATCTTAGCTTTATGTCAAGATTCAAACCCAACTGTTCATGAATCCAAAGGTTGTATTATTTCTACAATACTTTGCCAAGCTAACTCTGATCTTTTAAAGGCTCTGTTGGGGAATCTAATTTATTCCATTCCCTTTTTACTCATACACAAACTTCAGTATCTCAAAAGAAAATATTTATAGAGTTAACACCTCATTTATCCAAGTGGTCAGTTAGTTGGCAACTTCAACTACCTAGAACTCAGTTTGGAACCCGGAAATAAAAACAAATCCCAGGCTCTCAGCAACTAGGAGACACCCCCCAAGTCCTTGCACTAAAAATGACAGCAGATCTCAGGGTGGCACCCAGAGGTAATTTTTTCCTTTGAAAGAACTGTAACAAACTCGATTGTCTTTACTGAAAAAGACAGGTACACTGGCTACAAATGAAAATAAAAAGTACGACAATCTAACAATGTGGAAAGTGCCAGAGCATTCAGCGCAGGGACAAAAAGCCCTCTGCCTACGTCAATTGCCCTTAAGACATCAGCTGCTAAACAACACAGTGATTCTCAAAATGGCCTGGTAAGACTCACCAGAAGCTTTGATAAAATACAAAATCCCAGGCACTGGCCCAAAGCTTACTGAACTGTGCTCTCCCAAGAAGGGGTCTAAGAATCTGTATTTCATACCAGGTGGGTCTCCTTATTAGGGTACTAGGAAGGTGAATTTGTGTAGTACTGACAGAGCAGACACCCCCAGAATAGACTATTAGTCCTCAAATAATGTGTACTGAACTGAACTGACACCCAAGGTAGAGTTTCTCCAGAAGTACAACTGCCTCCGTGGGGAAGAAGTCCTTACTATGGTCTCATTAGCATCATGCTGTGACCAAATGGGCTTGCCAGCCCTAACTACTGCACAGGAAGGGGAAAAGAAAGAATCCAAAATGGACAGGAAATCCAAAAGGCTAAAAGTGGAAAAGGCCACCAACTCTGGCTTTAGTAGTCACCCCCAAAGGCAGCTATACCCCCATGGTACATCTATCTCTTAAGTATCTGAGAAAATTAGGGAAGAGGAGCAAAGAAAAAAAAACAAAAACAGCCATTCTAGACAATGAGAGAACAGAGGTTTTCAACTATCTTAGGGAAGTCAGCTGGGCTTACCTACTAAATGGAGGTTCCCTTCTTCATTTCATTCCATGCAGGATGGTCAACTAGATGGCTCACCAGTTGATTAATGAAAATCTATTTCTATATTCTGTGGTTCACACAGTAGATTAAGTTATTAAAACCTACTGAGTTATTAAAACACATACTTAGTGAATATAATAACCAAACAACAGAAAGAAGGAAAGTCACCTTGTTTACTTGTTTGTTTGTGATTACTATAATTTCAGCAGGCAGGTGAAAGGGCACATCCAGCCAAGGAAAAATCTAAGTGAATTTTCCCAAAGTGGCAGTACGAGGCCGGAACTCACTTCTGTAGGCTCCTCACTGTTGTGAGGACTCAGTGAGGTAATACACAATGAAGAGCTAAACAGACGGTGTGCATGAGGTAGACAGTCAACATATGTGAATGTCATTCCTCTTTTCTTGAAATTGGTCACAGAATGTTACATGGCAGCCTTAGACATTAGACATGATCTCACCCAACCAGCCACTTTACCAATGGGAAACAAAACGAAGCAAAACCGAGATCCACGGAAGGCTTATTTATCCATCACCACACAACTAGCTGGTGGCACTGGATGGCCAGGAATCTGAAGTTTCCAAATTGCCCATTCTCTTCACTACACAACACTGCCTCCCTCTCACTATTAAAAGTAAATAGTTTAATAACAGATGATGATTTTAGGTATGCCATTCTAGCACTGGAACCAGTGCTAGAATTAAATCATAACCATTTAACCGCAAATTGAGAAATGTCCAAAACATTTTGGAACAAATAAATTATATAGCAGGGTGGCTGACAATCCAAATTCAACATTTCTACCTGTTTGAACCTCTCTCCGTGCCTCGTGACACTCCACCCAGTGGCTTTGTTTTCTGGTGGGGAATAGAACAAGAGTTGGGACCCTCAGACTAACCTGACCACCACCTGGTTCCTTGAATATCTCCCATCCCTATGCTCAGCTAACCTACCTCCTGGTATCAAAAGCCACATGAAGAACAGTCCTTCTGAACAAAAGAACTTTCTCTACAGCGATTAGATGGTAATCTAGGGCTCAAGAATTCTGCTAAAGTTTAGATCAACAATGAATGGAAATCATCCATCCTCAACTTACTGGACAAGTGTGCCTTTCTGCTATGTGAAGTGAATAGTTTGTGGTCTCCACTATAACATCATTATTGAGTATTCATCTCACGATCTCATCTACCAGTAAGACACAAGATATGAAGACAAACACAAAACCGTCATCCAGGGCTGCAGATTATTAATCTCTTGCATTTGCCCAAGTCTTGAGAGATGACAAAATAAGTTTCACGCGCAATGTTTCTTCTGATCCTCACAGCAGCGTAGTTAGTGACCATTCTGATCACCATTTTGCAAATGAGCTAACTAAACTCAGAGGATGAAGGGCCTCGAATGAGCAGCACAGGACAAAAAGTTGGACCTGTCTAAAACTGCCAACCCAGCAAAGTGTGTGGGTTGGAAGAAGGTCCTTGATACGTATCTGGGGAGGGGGATAGGGAAGAGGGAAGGAAAGACACAGAAATACAAGCTCAACATGGATTTACCAAATCTCTGCATTGTGCGACAGCCATGTACTGCTTTGTGGTCTTTCTTTGGACCCACTGTCTCATGGGGTAAAAGGTGCCTCAAAATCTGGGAATTACTTAGTACTAGAACTAGCCCCAAATCAAAACAAGGCCATACCACTGACCAGAAGAGCTGAACAGCCTGTATCCATCTGCTTAGGTGCAAATGGGTAACTAGGAAGAAATGCGGAAAGGCAGGATTTTCTGCAAACTGAGTTTCAGGATTTTCTGATGAGAATCTGAGTTTCAGAATTCTTGAGAGAGGAATGGAGAGGGGGATGGACTCCAGTCATGCTGACTGAGAATTAGGCATCAATCCAAATCAGCTTCAGTGTGAATCTAAGTCCTTCCTTTCTCTGATACTTGGTTATCTCATCTGTAAAATGGAGATAATCTCTTCATGAGGGTTTCAGTGAAGAGTACAGAAAATAATTTATATTAAAAATAAGCTAACGATGGTAGATGCACCTCCCTTCTTGCCTGAGAATATTCTCTGCTTCTCTCATGTAACCTCATATACCAGAACCAATGCAAGGAAAACACGAGGTGTATATATTACTTAATTGCAAAGAAAACAAAACCCATTTCAGAATAACTACCATGGAAAGATTCATACCTGTATTTATAAAAACAATTGGTTGGTGAAGGCAAAGATAGCTGTTCACTGGGAGGTAAACTCCCTTTGGTGTTCTCTGACACCAGAGTCTTTTGGCCTTCAAACTAGTGGACTTTTGTTTTTTCACCAAGAATTTAACATTCTATAAAGGTATGTGGAACAAGTTAAACTGCTTGCATATTTCCACTCGCATAGCACATGGACTTTTATTTTTTCCAGATACAAGAAGATGAAGCTTGGTATATATTCCTATGAGAGAATAAACAGAAAACTATTTCTCTCTTTTTAATATATTAGTGCCCTGTAATCCAGACCATATGATCAATAAACTATATAAAAATTAAACCATACTGACAGTCTTAGGCAAAAAGTGAAGCAAGTAGAAACAATTTTTTTAGGACTTTGGTGGGTGGAATATTAAAATTACATCTTGTGTTATTAATTTTCCTTTGGAAGCCAAATTGAACTCTCTTGCATAAATTTCTCAAGTAAATATTTACCTTACAGGTTTTCCCACTAAACTCATTAGAGGTATTAAATTAGTGGTATTATAATTAGGCCTACGCATAGGGGAGACATTGATAGTAAGTCACTTTGAAAATGACTTAGTTGTCACCGCTTTAATGGCAAGGTACATACATTAAATGGATAGCTATGTATGTCTTGTAATAAAATACAAGGTTCTGTTATCATTACTTTTTGGAGGTAAACAAAACCACTTATTCAAACAGGCCAACAGTGGGTGCACATAACAAACAACTAGGTTTAGAATATTAGCTTTGGGTGATGGGGGTGGGGGCAGGGAGAGCTGGGGCAGATGGAACACACACCTTCCTTTCACTCTCCATGCTCAACAGAGCAGCTTGGGGTTTCTGGGTCCCTGCCTACAGCAGAGCTGATAGGTGTGTCTTTGCAAATTCCTTCACAGTCTTTCTCTTTTAACAATAATACACCATCTCTTGGGACTGGAGGAAAGCAATAAGGCTACAAAGGGTGTCGAGCGTATTCCAGCTGGGCTTTCCTAATCACAAAGTAGGTTAGTAGGAGGTGCACTGCACCCGCTGGCAAGAAAGAGCTCAGTCACCCAACCACCAACCCAACACGCCAGTAAACACTGGAAGCTCCAGGCAAGTTTACAGTGAACAGATTCAATATGTTTAGTGTTTCCTGATTCTCCCCAGAACCAGTGAGGGTCTTTTAAAAATTCAATAGTTTGGCAAAGAAAGTACTAATCTTCCCACTGTGCATGATAATAAATAAGCCAGCCACTTTCAGGAAGGTAGGCCCCCCAGTGACAATTCCTTTACATAGCAACTTAATGTTGAATTTCCAAGAAGAGGTGGGAATGGGATTTGCAGTCACCTTCCTTCCTTTGCACAATTTTTAAATTCTTAGAGTCCCATCTTTCTTTGACTCTCAGAATTTACTATGAACTGGCAAGCCAAAGGACTCTGCTACAGAAAGTCATAAACAGAGGTAGTGTAAGTCCAGTGCAAGAGATCTCTGGTTTGCACAATCTGCCTGGACAAATCCATTTCAACGGGGACTTTAAGTCTCAGTGCAGGAGTTCTATTTTAAGGGAACTGAATAGGGAACACAGATGTTTCTCAGTTAGCAGAGTTGGCAGAACAGCTCCTGGACCAAATCCGAGTTCTTAATGCAGGAAGGGGCCTTGGAGAGCATCTAGTTCGACCCACTCACTCAACTGATGAGGAAACTGAGGCCAATGAGGCAGTTAGGTGGCACACCCAACAAGTGGCAGAGTGGTAGTGTTCTGATGACAAGTCCTGTGCTATTTCCATTACACCATGATTCGCTTAAAAAACAAAAAACAAAAACACACACACACAAAAAAACTCCACTGACTTCAACCTTGGAACTCCTGTAGATTCCTGTCAATAGCTTTTCCCTCCCCGCACCGACTTCATAAATCCTTACTCTCCCACTCCAATTCCTTTCACTCCCACAGCCCTTCCAACTAGTTTGATAAACAGAAGTGGACTATCGTCTCAACTTTCTGAGGTGCATTAATTGAGGTCCCAAGACTTGACTGTGGCTTGCTTTCCCAATGCCTCAGTTTCCTCATCGATGAAATGGGGCTCTTCACCCGAACTGCACCGAGTCAAGGAGAGGGCTAGTTAAAAGTACCACCTGGCACACAGTAGGCGCCTAAGAAGTCACTGCAGAATGGGTACCACGCATCGGTCCCCAGAGGGCACCTTCCAAACCCCTGGGGAGCGCTGAGGAGAGGAGCAAGTGGAAAGGGCAGCTTTCAGGTCTGGCCCGGCCAGGGCAGCGACGGCGGAAGGGGTTGGATGTTTACATACAGTCAGGGGAAGGCAGCTCGGCTCCAGGCAGGAGCCCGGCGCTCCAGCAGATCCATTTTACTTGGATGGAGGGCAACAAGCTATGCGCTGGCTCTAGATCATGGTTCAACCAACTTCCCCTAACTAAAAGGATGACCCCACACATCCCGTGGGATTCCACCCGGGCTTCCAAGTGGAGACGGCTTTTAAGGAGCGGGTTTACAGTTGCCCGCGAAAGCCTAAGCACGCCCAAACATTCATGTGCAGGCCGGGAAGTCAGTGGGATCGGGGAGGGCGCGGGCCAGGGGGCCAGAAGAGGAGCGAAGTCTCCCCGAGAAGGCTGCGGGGGCCTCCCGGGGCTGACAGCGCGGCAGTGCCCGGGGACGCGGCCGCCTGGCGGCCCCACGCCAGCGAGGAAGCGCCGAGCCCCGCGCGCAGGCACCCCGCCGGGTTGGGACCCGCGCCGAGAGCCGAGGGGCCGAGGGGCCAAAGGACAGCGGGGCTGGGCTCACCCATAAAGAGGCAAAAGAGGTCGAGGCAGATGAGCAGCGCCCGCTTGCTGCCGCCCTTCCTCGGGTTGTTGTTGAGCGAAGGGCTGCCGCCGTTCTTGCTCTCCGGGACGATCGCCTTGTCGTACTTGTAGTTTTGCATGGCGCTGGCTGCGGCGCGAGCCTCCCGCCCCTCGAAGACGCCCCGCAACAGCAGCCACACACTCAGACGCTGGGGTCGCTTCCTGGCTGAGGCTGCTCGGGAGAGAGGCGAGTCGGCCCCGGTTTGGGGCTCGGAGGCGAGAGTGCTGCTTCTCTGCCTGCTTCCAACGCAGACGGTGGTGTTTTCTGCTCCCCTTGGGTGCCTGTGTTTTCTTTCCTCTCTCAGCCCCAAATCGTTCGAAAGTCCAAGGGGAAGAGAGCCAGATCCCGAGCAGAAACTTCTGCAGAGCTGCGCTGCTCGAGAGGCGCTGGGTTGGCGTGAGTCTGAGAGAGCGAGCGAGTGGGCAGCGCGGGCGCTCCGCCACCTTCCTCCGCAGCTGGTGACTTAATGAATGGGAGCTGCGCGGAGCCCAGCCACTCCGGAGCGCCGGCCCCAACTCCCAACTTTTCCTCCTCCTGTTGCTGCTGCTGCCGCTGCGGCTGCTGTTGTGATCGCCTTGGGTTTGTTTTCTGCACTTTTATTTCACGAGGTCCTTTAAAAAGAGAGAGAGGGAACGAGAGGGACCTCCTCACTTGGCTCTGAAGGGATTCAGAAAGCACAGCCCCTTCCTTAAGCTGCCTAAGACGTAGCATAATTAAGGCCACATTTTCCCCCACCCCCTTAAAAAAAAATGTAAGAGGAAAAGTTACTCTCAAGCCAGAGAATCAGCCCCTAGCGTCCAGAAACATCAGATTGTCACAAAAGGAAAAATATATATAAATTTTTTTTTTAATTTCTTGCTGGCCAAAGGCCAGCAAGTTAAGGCTGTATGGCTAAAATGCATTTTTCCTCACAAATTTGAGGTTTTTCAAGTCTCTTTTCCCCATCTTTATTTTAATTTGAATCGCATTATCCTGAAAATACTCAAGGAAAACTGTCTTTGGTTTTTTTTAAGATCTTAATACCCAGCTCCTATACTGTGCTAGATTCTGAGGATAATAACAGGACAAAACAAAACAAAACAAGACTGCAGGACTCTAGAGCTAGACTCCGTGGATTCGATTCCTGGCTGTGGCCCTGTGCCTCCGTTTCCCCACATGTAAACTGGAGATGAAACTCTTTCTCCCAAATAGAGTAGTTGTGGAGATTTAATCAGTTAATCCATATAAGCACTTAGAAAAGTGCCAGGTACATAGGAAGTGCAATAGATGGGTTTCATGAGATTTACCCCTGTTTCTGAAGTGAAGGGGTCTCAAGCCCTCAAGGCCCTGTGCTACCTCAGCTGGCCTCAGCCTACCTGTGCCACTATGGAAGTGGGGCGGGGGGGGGAAGCCCAGGCCCACAGGAGTACTCACTGGAGGTATCATCCTTGGCTTGAGTTTTATTTAGGGTAATCTAATGCTTTGCCTTAGACTGTCATATTATTTTTAAATTATTTTATGTGACTTAATCACTTAATATTTCTTCCAGATAAACATTCCCAGGGTAAAGGCTTTCCCTTCTGTTTTCTATAGTGCCTAGCAGGGAGCTAAACACACAGCGAACGATAAGGAACATTTCTTCCAGATGCCTCTTTTTAGGCATCCTGTGGCTTTTTAATACATTTACACCAACTTGTTTTGGGGTTCATAACCCTATACCCAGTCACCATCGGCCACTTTCCCTTTCTCAAGCAGTCTTTTCACGCTCCCCCTTGCCCTTCTACTCCCTCCGGCTATAGTGCACACTCATCCCTTCTCTAGCTCCCAAAATGCTTCTTTCTCTTTGGGGCCCTCTGAAGTGTCACCTTCTCTCTGAGCCCTTTTTTGACCCCTGGACAGAATTAACTTCACCTTCGACACTTGGTTTATAACACTCTGGTAGCACATATCACAGTATGATTAGGTGTGATAGTTAGTAAAGACTAGTCCACTCTATAAATTATCAGAGTCACAGCATCTCCGCAGTACTTGGCACACGGCTTAGTGGCTGCCGATTAAAGCTTCAGTCCAGACTGAATATGGAAGCAAGAATAAATGAATCTCCAAGACAGTGCTGAAGCCAGGACACAGAACGTAAGAGAGAAAAAAAATAAAAGCAACAAGTAAAAGCCAGGGTGACTAACAGAACAGATTCCTTAGATAGATTTTCAGTGAGAAATACTTTCTCTTGAAATGTTAAAATAGCAGAAACAATATAAGGCCGGTTTCACCTTTACTGACATTGTAGAAGGAGTTCAGGGATTCCAGTGTCTCTCCCTTGGCCATCCAACCCTCTTTGCAAGTATAATCACCCTCAGGTTCTAAGTCACCAAACCCGTCTTTGGAATTTCAACCTAAAAGTGCTAGCCATCCTAAAACCACACTCCATTCTGATCTTGTCCTTCTTGGAGCTCAAAAAGTCTCTGGGCATCTGTGCCACTCAGAAGACCATTCATACTCCACTCTATACTACTCTATTCTATTGTCTGAATTTTAGTTACTTCCCTTCCTTTAATCTTTGAAGTGAGTTTTATTAATTTAGAGAAAACCATTTTTAAAAGCCAGACTTTTTCTGTAGTTAAATGGTATTATAACTCAGCAATCATTGTTGGTATCTTTAAAACTGCAGGGTAAGATAAATAATTTTAACCAGCACTAGATTGAATACTAGGAACTCATTTTTGCTTTAAGGTTCCATGGACTAAACTAATCATTAAGAAGGATAAAAATCGGTTATTCCAGGGGTGAATGAACGGCAAAATCAATGTATGTTTAAATGAGGGTTTTATATTTCCATTTACAAGGGTCTGTGGGCTATATTTTTTCATAACAAAAAAATTGTAGTGTTAATTGATTCATGTAGTTGTATGCAAGCAAGTATATTTTGATAACTCTTTAAGAGAACAGGACACTACAGAGACTCATTAAAAGTGACTTGAACAAGTCATAAATATAGTGTCAATATCATTCTTTAGATAATAGGAAATAAAACAGCCTACCAGATACATAAATGTGAAGGCCTCTTTGCTTTAAACCCTAAAACTGAACAATCTAATTAGCAAGTAAAATGCCACAAAACAGATTTGATAGTTTAGAATGGTGTCATTTCGAAGTAATTAAGTAATTAAAATTCCTGGTAAACATAGCTTACCAAACTTCACACTTAAAATGGCATCTAGATCACTAAACTAGTCTGTATAAAAATGATAGCATCAGCAGGGATAAATGCCTTAAGATTAACTTATTATGTGTGGCAACAACAGCACATCATTCTTAAATAACTGATATGTCCCAAGAGATATGAGTGGCCTTCATTTCTAAGATCTCTTGTTACCTCATAAATTTATTTCTCTCTTTTTAACCCCTAACATTCAATAATTAATCATTTTTTAAAAATTTTTCAAAAAGGCATGAATTGGCTCTGGAAATATTTAAGGGAGAGAGAACTGAGTCCACTTTACATAAAGGTGTGTAGTCCAAAGGTCAGAGCCCAAATTTCCCAAGCCATTGAAATTCACTTAAGAAGACAGATGAGTTTGGGCTACTAAGTACCCATTTATCCACGTTCTTTAAAACCTCTGGTTTTACATTTACATTCCACCTCCGTTTTTTTTGTTTTTTGTTTTTTTTTCTTCCCATTGCTTTTAGAGAGAAAGGAAGAGAGAGAAATGTCGGTGCCAGAAAGAAGCATTGATCAGTTGCCTCCTGTACACACCCAGACCTGAACGGATTGTCACTCAGAACGGGTATCGAGCCTGCAACCTAGATATGTACCCTGATGGGACTCGAACCCTCAACCTTTCCATCACCAGACAGCATTCCAACTGACTGAACCCTACGAGTCAGAGCCCACCTCTGGTTTTTACTAAACAAAAATTGCTGGCGTGCTGCTGTTGTTGGACTCTTTATCCTGAGTGCTCCCGCAGAACTGAATAGAGGCATCCACAGTAACACTTCTGACAAAGGACAGGGAGGAGCAGAGGGTTTGAGGTCTGACTATTTTAGATCTGCTGTTTGGCCTGAGGCAAGCTGGGCAACTTCTCTGAGTCTCAGTTTCCTTGGCTCTTAAATGAGGCTGACATTTTTTTCTCTGGTTTTGGAAACTATAACATTAAAAATGAAATAATACATTTGAAAATGGCTGGTACACAACAAGCAGTTGACAAATGTTAGTTGGATGTTAATACTTTGAATGAACATTTTATTTCCCAACACACCTAATTTAGTATATGTGCAGCATAAGCACACAATACAACTAATTTAAAGACACATATTCAAAAAGTGTTTATCAACTGCTAACTCTGCATGCTCCATATAACTTGAACCATTTCCTTTTGTTCATCCTTCACTAATGCAGTAATACCTTCAGCATCTCTATTCCTGTCTTCTTTTAAATGCGCAGTTTCCTGAGATTTCTGGAGGTAGTAAATCAAACATGCTTTGTTTTTTAAACAACTTAGTTACATACTGTTTTTTTAGGATCGTTGGTGAAACTCAAGCAAAACCATTTGTTTAAATGAATAATCTTGTGCAAGGGAGAGCACTTCCATTTTTAAAGTGCTTTCACTCCTATTCTTATCCTTACAGCTCACTAAAGTAAGTGGGGTTGCTATCACTAGCCTATTTTATAGATGAGAAAACTGAGGCAAGCCCATGTAACTGACTAGAACTGGTTTTCCTCATAGGTAAAATAGAAATGATTCTTGCATTAGTTCACTCAGTATAAACTAGAATCCTTTACAGATTCTAAAGGTATTCGCACTCACTGAACTCAGGTAGGTAAGGCAGAGATTATTGTCCATGTTTTTAAAATAAAGATATTGAATGTTGAAAAGATAAGAGATTTGTTTAAACTTGGAGGTAAGTGGATTCCTAAAGCATCTCTAGAATTCCAGTTCTCTCAATTTCTAAACCAAGATTCTTCTCTTTATGCCATAAAGTCGACCTCACCCTCAAAGGTGCTCAGAAATTCCTGCTTCTTGGCAGTGGTTTCACAGAGTAATTTAGAGGGACTACAGAATTAGCCTAAAAAGCCGCGGAGAAGTTTTATTTCATTTTGTCTTTTCTTATAGACTTGGAAAGAAACAACATCATTGCATCTTGTGTCACTGAAAGGGAAGATTCGGGTTCATTAGTTGCCAAGCAGTTGTCTGTCACCAAAAGGACCTTTAAGAACACAAAACAGTAGTGTTAGTGTAAAACAGCCTCAATCCATGTGAATATTTTTACTTTTCTATGAGCTTTTCTTTAGTTAGACATCGGGGCAGTTAAGAGATAACCTTACGATAATTCAAACAGTTCACCTTGTTCATTTGAAAAACAGAATCCAGAATGGATGAATTTGTATATAAAGATGTTGCAGAGTTTGTCTCTAGACCAGGTCAAAGTAGAGATAACTCAAAAGGAGGCTGATGCTGCCACCTTGTGCCATTGGAGAAAAATGCTATGACTCCCAAAATGAAAATTCATAGTTGCGGTAGGAAAATGGTTGAAATAAGAATTCAGAACTTTAATATAATACCTGAAATAATAATAGCCAATAGTTAGTGAGATTTTCCTTATCCAGGTGTTTTTCATTCATGCAACAGATATTTACTGCACACCTGCTGTGTACCAAGCACTATTCTAGGAGCTAGCGAGGCAGGATAGTAAGAAGCTAGGAAAATTCCTTGGCAAGTGGAATGGGGAAACTGAGACAGAAGCTGAACAAACTGGCAAGCAATTTACTGCCAGATACAGAAGGTCACCGAGGTGAAAGGCCCCAGGTGCCTAGCAATGGGCAGACTGACTCTGGACCTCGCCCCCAGGGTGACCTTCCTCCCCTGGGATATCTCTGCCCAGGCGGTTCAGGCCCCCTGACCTTTCTTTCCTAGAGATAACATCTAGGCCTTTGTTGTATTTCACTCAAAGCCCAGAAAAGCAGCAAAACCAGGCTGGCGAAGCCAGGACCTGCTGCGATGACTAATGAACCCCTGCCCTGGCGCCGACCAATCAGTGGAGACCATGACCCTGAAAGGATACACCTGGAAAAGCTGGTGAATTTTCTGTGGAGATCCTTCCCTAAGACAGCCCTTTAACTCACAGGCTTTAAAACCATCAAGACCAAGGACCCTGGCTCACTCCCCCTCCCATTCCCTCCTCCCCTTCTTCCCCCACAGGCATGCGTCTCCTAAATTCTAAGGGACTCCATGAGGCTTGCGACCAGGGGAGTCCTTCTCTGTGATTTTCCAGTGAGCTGACAGCAGCCCCGCCAGGGCTCCCTTCTTTTTCCTGTAACATTCCTAGACAACCAAAGCAGCCCCACCTAGGCTCTCTCCTGTTTCTTCTTCTGTCCTAGGCCCTCCTTGTTTCACTGTCTCCAGCTTTAATAACTGTAGTCTCAAAATCACCTGGACTCCTGTTGTGAAATCTTTTTTGCACAAGTCAAGAACCCGCGCACCTGTGGCCGGCCCAAGGCAGACCCGCTCCGGGCCCAGTCCCTGTCCAGTAGCACTAGGAAGATGGCAATGAGCAGAGCAGGCAAAAACTCCTATCCTCATCGAGCCTGTAGCGCTCTAATAATTTTATATGTTTGCATTCATTTACTATTCTAAACAACTCTGTGAGAAAGGCTTTCCCATTTTATAAATGAGGTTACTGGGGCACAGGGAAGTTAAGTAACTGGTCTAAGATTATGTGGCTACTAAGTGGTAGAGGCTGTATTTGAATATGATATAAAGCCACCAAGACTTTAATCATCTATCTAGACCAGCGATTTTCAGCAGTGTGCCAAAAGAATTTTTAAAACATGCGATACCAGACTATTTAGTCAGATCACTGACATCTTTTCCCTTAGATTGTCAAATAAAAAAATGACAACAACCAACACAACAATAGCTGTCGGTGTGAATGAATAAAAAATTATACCTATTTTTTTTTGCCAGATTAGCAAAAAATATAATATATTTTTGGTGTGCTGCAGAATTTTAGTAATTAGTTTATGTGTGCCATGAGATGAAAAAAGCTGAAAATCGCTGATCTACACTGAATAAACTTTGTCTTCTGACTAAAGTATACAAGGGAAAGATTAGTGGTTTCCCCAAGTGGTACTTTAGCTGTGTGTGTCTGGAGGAAGGGTAGAAAGTGTGCGTGTGTGTGTGTGTTTATACACACATATACATTTAAGTGTATTATTCACTGAATTCATTTATAGACATATTCTATATACATATTCACTGTATACTTAATGTGCGTATTTATTCACTCATCAGATTTTCATGAGCACCTTTCCATCCTGGAATTCACACTACATGTTAGAGATAATCAAATTAAAGTTTATGATCCCTTTCTTCAAATTACTCATTTTTAGTAGGAGAGAAAAGTAAATAAAATGTGGCACATATCACATTTTACTGTAAAGACTTAATTGCTTTCTTCAAAAGACTATAATCTCCTTCAGACAGAAGACAAACCTTTGTGCCCAGCATGGTCCATAGTAAACCTTCCAAAAGGAATGGTTGAATGGATGACTAGCAGGGAGTTCTAAGTTCCATACCAGGCAACCCAGGAAAGTTTGCTGATAAGTCCTAGCTGCAAAATACAATTTTAACATGTATATGATAATTTGAATACATACAAATAAAAGTGTGAAACTTCTACTTCACAACATCTACAAAACTTAATCCCAGATAGAATATTGTTATAAATGTGAATGATAAAGTACAGCTTTTAGAATGAAAAAAAGGAGAACATAGTTATGACCCTGGAGCAGACAAAGATATCTTATACAGAAATAGAAAACATCAATGACAAAAAAGAGATGTAAACTGGAATTCATTAAAATCAAGAATTTATATTAATACAACACATTTGAGGGAACAAACTATGGCCTATGGGCTAAATTCGCACTGCTACATGAGCTCAAAATAGTTTTTACATTTTAACAAGTTTAGAAAAAATCAAGAGACAAATAATATTCTCTGATATGTGAAATGTATATGAAATTCAAAATGTTATTGTCCATAAATAAAGTTTTATTGGAACACACCCATGCCTGTTCGTCTAACATATGGCTGTCTGCAGCTGCTTGTGGGCTACAAAGGCAGAGCTGAGTAGTTCCAACAGAGGCCACATGGCCTGCAACATCTAAAATATTTGCTATCTGGCCTTTACAAAAAAAGTTTGCTTATGGCTAAAGTACACAATTAAGAACCTGAAAAGGCAATTAGGTCAGGTTAGGAAAATACATACATCCACGAAGAGGACTTATATTCATAATATATAAAGAACTACGAGTCAGTCAGAAAATACAGACAACCCCTTGAAAACTTTAAGAAGGTAAGGGAGGGAGCCTTGAATAGGTATTTCACATGTTAGCATACACGAATGGCCAATAAGCATAGGACAAGCTGCTCAACATTATTAGTCATTAGTGAAATGCAAATTAAAATCACAATGAAATATTACTATATACCTATCTAAATGGCTACAAATACAAATCTTGACCTTATCACATGTTGGTGAAATGTGAACCAACTGGAGCGAAAATTGGTATAGCTACATTAAAAATTTTTTGGCAATATCTACTAGTGTCCTATGGCCCAGCAATTGCACTCTTAGGCTGGGCCCCGCTCTGAGGGTATATGTTCACTGAAAGACCAGTACAAGAAGCTTCATAACTGCTTTACTCATGATAGCTCCTCACAAATGGAAGTAACACAAATTCCCATCAAAAGGAGAATGGTTAAATAAATTATGATGTCTCGTACTGCAGTATACTATGCAGAAATGAAAAACAAAAGAACTACACACATACAGAGGAGCATAGAGGAATCTCTCCGACATAATGTCGAAAAAAGAAATTGGCACCAGAGTGCATTCTATATTGCTCTACAAGAAATAGAAAAAGAATGAATGAATCTATGGTGATAGCATACAGAATGGTGGTCGCCTATGGGGGGCGGTTATCCACTGGGCATGGGCTAGAGGAAGCCTTCTGGGTGCTTGATTTGGGTGGTGCTTACACATGTATGTACCTATATGAAATATAATGGGGTGGAAATACGCGGACATAAAGATTTTGCATTTTACTGCATGTATGTTATATCACAATAACGACTTAAACCATAATAAGGTAGTAAAAGTATAAATGAGGAAGGACACAGGTATGTATGGTATGAATGAGAAAAGGGGAAAACAGGTGAACTTTGTCAATTTTCCAGGTTGTTAACAGTGATGACATTTATTTTTTTGATGTTTGGTCAACAGAGTTAATAATTATTCTCGAAACTTTGAAACTGAACCTGCTTCATTGTCCCAATTACAAAACAAACGCCAGCCCCACCTTGCTCTTGGGCCGCATTACTGGCCATTGCCATAGGAACATCTCTACCACAGGTAATTCTTAGGTGTCTACCTCACTTAGTTCTTCGTTTAGACAATGTCCCCCCTCCAAAACATTTTTTTCTAAAAGACAGCCTTTCAGCTTGGAGAAAAAAAACATGAGGAATGTGAGGAATTCCATATCAGAGGCAAAGGAGAACAAAAATGCCTTTATTTAATGTAGGGATTTAAGTGGTTAGCACCCCTGAAAATATATAGGTGTGTTTTTTTTATTTGAATCCTCACCCAAGAATATGTATTGATTTTAGAAAGAGAGGAAGGGGGTGGAGAGAGAGAGAGAGAGAGAGAGAGATGTGAGAGAGAAGCGTTGATCGGTTGCCACCCATAGTGCCCCAACTGGGGATCGAACCTGCAACCTAGATATGTGCCCTGACCAGGAATCCAACCCACAACTTTTTGGTGTCTGTGACAATCCTCCAACCCATTGAGCCACTCAGCCAGAGCCCAAAAGATATGTTTCTGTCCTGAGCACCAAAAACAGTGAATATAACCTCATTTTGAACAATGGTCTTTGCAGATATAATTGTTAAGGGTCTTGAGATAAGATCATCCTCAATGACCGAGATGGGACCTGAATTTAGTAAAAAATGTCCCAGTGAGAGACAGAAGAGAAGTCACAGGCACACATAGAGAAGACCACCTGAAGATGGAGGCAGAGATTGCAGTACTGCCACCAAAAATGCTGCAGTACCACTAGACGGTGGAAGAGGCAAGGAACGGATTCTTTCCTAAAGCCCCAGATGGAGTGCCCTTCTGCCAGATTTGGAATTTTGGACTCCTGGTCTCCAGAACTGTGAGAGAAAATATTTTTATTATTTTAAGCCGCCCAGCTTGTACTAATTTGTTAAAGCAGCCCTAGGAAACGAATACACTGAGTTACTGGTACATTATCTTCAGCTCAACAGAAACTTTTTTTTCCTTGATGTGTCAGAGGATGGGGACAGGAGCACAGGACAGGTACAGGGAGATGCAGGCCTTTGCCCGAAATGTCCCCTCTGCTGGAACATTCTTTAGGCCTTTGTTTTATTCACCATGTCCACATCTCTCCTGATATCCTGGCTTAATTTTTCTTCATAGAATGTATGTATTTTTACTTGTTTCTTTCCTGTCTTCCTCACCAGATTTCAAACCTCCATTAGAATAAGAAGTTTTATCTTTTTTGCCCTTTTGTCTAAGTACCTGGCACTTAGCCAATGTTTGTTGAATAAATGAGTAAATGAATGAATGCATGAATGACTGGGAAGACACAGACAAAGGCCTCAGGAAGGGTTAATGATAATTTTAGATACTGTTGAATCAGAGTCCTCACTTGAGGAAGCCTAATTTGTTGTTATTCATTAGCTAAAAGACACAGCTCTGGGGTTTCATCTCTTAGCAGCCAAAGTCCCATACTGAATTTGCTTTTCTTAGGAATTTTACAGTCCAAGCCAAATTCCATACTTGCTGATTGCATTCTGTTTCTTCAGCCTGGCTTGTCCCTCTCCTCTTAGACAATCCTGTCTCCATCTTCCTCTCCTCGGGCAATGTTAACTGACCTTTATCTCCCATCTTAAACTGCTGAGCAGTTTTGTGGGCTTTCCCATATTAAGAGAGTGTCTCAGGTTAATCTAACTTGGATAAAAGTTAGAAGTTTCATCAACACAGAGCTCAAGTGGAAAACTAAGGAAGGAAACTTTAGTAACATTATTTGACTGTCTACTACACACTGGTTCCTTTCATATGTATTATGTCATCTCTTTATGTTAACCCTGTGAGATAATACTAATAACTACCACTTAAATTGTGCTTACTATATGACAAGCCCAAAGCACTTTGCATGTATTATTAATGCATATACTATTTAACAGCCCTATGACTTAGGTGCTACTATTATCCCCATTTGGTAGTTAAGAAAATGAGATTCAAAAGAGGTTAAGTAACTTTCCCAAGGTCACACGACTATAGTCATGGTGGAGCCAGGATCCAGATCAGGCAGCTGGCGTCCAACTCTGTGCTCTTAACCACTGAGCTGTAATGACCCAGTAGGTTATTATTGGCCTATTAAAAGTTATTGTCAGCTTCATTAAGAGATAAAGAAGTCAGGAAAAAAATAACTTTTCTCAATGTCACATAGCAAGTAAATGGCAGAGCCAACATTTGAGTCCAGTCTAGCCCATGTACCATACCACCTACATACGTATCTACTTGGTTGTTTTCAAATGCGTCTCAGACCTAGCATATCCAGAACTACACGCCCAAGACCACCCTTCCCCCTTGAGGTCTCCGTCTAAGTAAATGGAATCCCCATCGACTCATCCACTCCATCCTTTGCAACCTACATCTGACCAGTGACCAACTTAATTGATTCTCCCTCCAAAGCAACTCCCCCAAGTTGGTCTTTTGTGTTCAATTCAACCGTCCTTTCTTCCTCATCTACTGCAATAGCCTTTTATTTACTCTCTCTCTTTCTATATTTGTCCACTTTGAATTCTCCCCAGACCAGCCAGATTGATTTTTTAAATAGAAATTGTTTATGTCCTGTACTTGCTTGATTCCCCTTAAAACTTTGAGGCTTATAGTAAAATTAAATATCCTTCATAATGTGGTCATTATTTAACTCTCCAGCTAAACTCTCACCTTGGTCATACACCCTAGGGACACTGGTTTCCCCTCTGTCCTTCATAAACATTAGGCTCCTTCCACATATGTAGTCTTTGCATATATTATTCCTTTTATTAGGTTCTCTCCCTCTCTTCAATTACCTTCAATTTTTAAAAACAGCTTTATAGAGATATAATTCACATACCATAAAATACATTCATTTAAGGTGGTTTTAATAGCTCCGACTAGTATAGTTCAGTGGATTGAACGTCGCCAAAGCATTCAATTCCCCAGTCAAGGCACATGCCTGGGTTGCAGGCCAGGTCCCCAGTAGGGGGCATGTGAGAGGCAACCACACATTGATATTTCTCTCCCTTTCTTTCTCCCTCCCTTCCCCTCTGTATAAAAATAAAATAAATAAAATCTTTTTTAAAAATAAATTGTTTTTAATATATACACCGAGATGTGCAACCATAACCAAAATCAATTCTAGAACATTTTTATCATTCCCAAAATAAATCTGTACCCATTAGCAGTCACTCCCTATTTTCTTCAATGCCTCCAGCCCTGGGTAGCTACTAACCTACTTTCTGTCTCTGTGGGTTTATTTATACTTGACAGTTCATATAAATGGAGTCATGCAATATGTTGTCTTTTGCGACTGGTTTCTTTCACTTAGGATAATGTTTGCAAGATTAATCCAAGTTGTAGCATATATTAATACTTAACTTTTTTCTTATCAAGTATTATACATCCACTTGGTGACATTTATGTTATTATTATGAGTAATGGGGCTATAAACATTTGCGCCCTTGAAGAGACTTTATAGCCTTTATTCAGAGTGAAATAAAATTCTGTTTTTTAAAAAATTCGATCTTTATTGTATTTTTTTTCTATTACCATTTGGTTCCTTTATACCTCCTCCCCCCCAGTAAAATTTTGCTTTAGAGCTGGGGTGAAAGTGATGACCTATGTTTTAAAGAATATTCTGGCTGTTTTGAGAATAGTCTGGGGGGCAGGCAAGGCGGAAGCAGGGAGTCTAATTTAGAGAGACGGCTGCGGATGGATTTAAGGTGGCAGTGGTTGAGAGGTGGTGAGGGAGGTCACATTCCAGAGATATTTTAAAGGTGGAACCAATAGAATTTATTGACAAAATGGATATGTGGTAGGAGAAAGAGAGAGACTTCAAAGATGACTTCCAGATTTTTCACCTGAGTAAGTACAAGAACGGAGTTGCCATCTATAGAGATGAGAAAGACTGAATGAAGGAGGTCTGGGGAGGGAAGATCAAGGGTTAAGTTTAGGACATGTAAAATTTGAAATATCTATTAGTTATTCAGGGTGTCAAGTAGACAGATATATAGTAGAGATATAATTTGATTCGTCCTTATAACATCAAATAACTTGTTTACCAATTTAATCTATTCACTCAGTGAAGAATTAGTGAATGCCTATTAATGTATAAGGCGTAACTGTAGGTAACCGATAAAGATAATCTAACTCTGATTATGTTTCAGACAGTATTGTACATGCTGCCAGTAGTCAGTGAGCAGAGTGTGGGGTCAGGAGACGTGAATATTAGTTATGTTTCTGTTCCAACTGGTTTTGTGATCTTGGGCAGTATCTTTACTTATGTGCCTCAGTTTCGTCAACTTTAAAATGGAGGGTTGTACAAAATGATAGCCAAGATCACTACCCCACCCCAACACAGAGAGCCCTAACAACCCTTCCACTCACTTATATTAATTGAAAGCTAGTTTTCCCCAATCAACATCATTTGTTTGGAACTTTGCTAGGGAAGGAATTTCATTCTCCTGGCAATTCACTGGGCAAAGAAAAAGTTGGTCTATATATTTCGGACTCTCCATGGACACTCCTATGCCTTTGTTTCTTTTCCGTGTACTTAACAATGTCTATTTTTTAAAAAATAAACAAACAAATGAATCATTATTATTATTATTATTATAAGATTAATACCATTTCAATGGAGATAAAAATAAAAGTTATGTTGCCTCCCCTTTTTCTATACTAATTTCTCATAACACTATAATTACTCATCTGATGTGGCATTTATAACATTCTGCCTGCTCTTATAGTTATTTGTGTGCTTGGAGATTACACATTTTGTGAGACAGTGACTGTGTTGTACTTGTTTTTACGGTTCTCATAGTGTTTAGCCCAGTGCCCTGTCAATAACAGGCACTCTAAAAATGTATACTGAATTCATAAGCAGGTCAGTAAACTATCTATATTAAAATATATTTTTAAAAATCAATTATACAATAAAACAAAATTTTCCAGAAGGGCCCTTCTAATGTCTGCGGGTGGTTTCTCTGCTTGTCTGAGCTTTTATGTAATATCATTACGCCTCCTTTGATTTTATATCCACCTATGAATGAGGTCATGGAATTCTCTCTGGCACATGGAAGGTATTTGTGGGTTTTTTTTTTTAAGGTAGCACAATTAAAATATTATTGCAAATAAAATCAGCAAGCTGAATCCCAAGCCTGTGACTAAGCAGCTGTGTGACTTTGGGCAAGTTACTATCTCTTTCTAAAGCTCAATTCCCAATTTGATAGTGAGAAACAGACCTCACACACTGGGTTAATATAGGAGTATGATGAGATAATGAATGTGGAAATTCTGGTAGACTGAAATGACTCAATAATTATCCTTTAAAAAATAATTTCTGAGAAAATATACTATGATTACATTACCTTTACTGTTAAAATGATCAAAATTCTTCAGTGGAATTGTTTAGTAGACTCCTAGTTTAATGCTAAGACTTGATAGGGATTTGACTTGAGAGACATGCTCTATGATTTTCAAATTATATTTATGATTAATATAAATATATTAATATAATATGCTTATGTACATTATGTAATTATGTATTATTTGTACACAGAATTCTGTTCATAAAAATTTCAGAAATTTATGTCATCTGGGGGCCATCACGTGTGGCCACACAATTCCAGGATTTCCATTCACATGGACACCCATGAGGTCCCAGCCTTGGTGCAGCAGAGGGTTCTTGGTAGTCAACCATGCAGTTACAAAAAGAATTGGGGAGGCTTAGCACAAACGCCTAATCAAACCTGTGAGTGTTTCAGGAGACATATTTATAATGAATTTTTAAACTAGATGTGTCAGTGTTTATTATTACAGTACTAAAAACATAGAGGAAAAGTTTTGAAACAAATATTAAAAGAGATTACACTGAGAAGGTATGGCTAACTAGATGGAGATATAGGTGTACATATACCAGTAAATTAATCTTTGGCCTAAGTGTTCCCCATTATTTTATTAACATAGGTCTGGATATCATTCTCTAATAAAAAGTGTTTTCATACAAAGGTACAGTTATACTTAGTTAAAAATTATATAACTCAATAAATAATCATAATGTCTAAAATAAATCATAATGTCTAAAGATACATGCAAATATATTACATAGCTATATTTAAATGCGTAAATGTTACACTATACAACTTTTCTTATGTAACATATTGTTATGCTTACTTAGTTATGTTTCATCAATTTATCCATTTATCGAAAAAATGTAATTGAACATTGACTCTTATTAAGTCCTAGGAACAAAAAATTGCCCTCAAGATGCTCACAGATATTCACTGTGGGTCCTAGAGCTCCTGAAAAACCATGAAGTAACCTTAAAATGTGATTTGTGTGGAATCCAGTATGGGGTTAAGCCTTAAAAAAACGGGGTAGGATGGGAGTTATAAAGATTATCCCCCATTACCATGGGGTAAAATCATCTTGGTAAAAAAGAATTAAGACACATGAGTCAGAATGGAGCTCCAGCTGATCTTTTGACAAAAGGAACTGAGTCAACTAGGACATTGACTTGCTATCAAATGTGTCATTCCAGCCAATGGGGAAGAAGTTACAAAGTTCTTTGTGAGCCAAATGCAAATGTTAGAAGGCGAAGACATTCTTTCATTCCCAGGCATGACCGGTGATACCAATAAGGGCAGAAGCAGCAGTGTTAGAATAGGCCCAGCAAATGCCGAAGCAGCGGGGGACACCTGGAGCAGAAGTGACACCTGGAGCAGAAGTGACACCTGGAAGAAAACTTCATCCAAGACCCCAGGGAAAAAGACAGACACTTGGGGACTTGGGGTCCTAGTGGCTTTACTGGGAAAGTTTAATTTTAAAGGGAGTTCCAGGGTAGCAAGAGGAAAGGGTTTCACAAACAGGCTTTGTTATCCCTCAGTCTCTTACAAGAATGTTAAGCCTATTTATCCTTAAAAAAAGGGGGGGGGATCCTTATTTTCTACAATATTATTTAAACTCATTTTTCCCCATTTTAAAACCCAGTTTGTTTTATAGTGATAAAGAAGACATTATTTTACAGTTGAATCTGGGCAAAGTGTTTTATCTAATGCCCCAACCTATGGGTTGGAGCGGAGATCAGAAAAACTCCCAAGGTAATCTCAGGTATGCCCTTGAGCATTTTTTCTAGGTCACTCTCCTGGGATAATTGGTAGTTATTCAGGTGGCAGGATTTGATACAGATACTCTCATAGAACAGGAAATGTGGGAGAAAATATTAAGACTAATGTTTGAGGAAATTTCTTAACCCTTAATAGGCAAGTTTCTGAATGTTTAATTTTGGAGAAAAGTGGATGTCTTTCTTAAATTACCTAAATGGTACTGGTGGTTAATGTCGATATTGTGATAGTGTGGAGTCAGGCAGGCTGTACACTTACCAGCATGCATGCCCATGGGCAAGCTGTTTCTTGACTTCTCTGATCTATAAAATGAGCTACTTCTGCTTGCACACAGTATTCCCGTGCAGACTAGATAAAGATTGTACATAAAGTGTTAAATAAAGTGCTCAACTCATGGTGACTTCATAATTCAGCGACAAGTGGGACTACTCCTTACAAACTACATGCTTTTGTGGATGATTAATACTTCAGGTTCGGTAACTAATTGAAATGCCCAAGTTTCTAAAATGTACAGACAAATGAGAAAACAAGTTTAGTATTCTGTGTCAAGCAGAGAGATGCATCCAAACAGAAATAGCTAAAGACAAAAACACAAGACTGGGAGCTCACACTCTGGTAGGCCAATAAAACTCTTCATCAGAAAAAGCTTGGGAGACTCTTTAAATTCTTCCTAGGCTTTGTAATCTGACCTCTAGATTATCTGATAGCATCTAAAAAGAAGAAAGGGTGATGGAATCTAAACCCCTGCCCTCTGTATTTCACAAGTTGCAAAACTGGTCTGTTCATCCATCTTTGCTACAGAAAGAAGGCAGGCACCTCCGCGGAATTATTCCTTGAGTGCATTAAAATCTTTAAATCTTTAAGCCAAAAGGACACTTAATTGTAGCTTGGATTTCATTTTGTACTAAAAATTATCTTAGAGAGACTAAAGGGCTTGCTTAAAACAGAAAAACAAACAAAAAACGAAAACAAAACCCAAGATTCAAGATCTTCTCATCCCTTGTCCTCTGTCCTTTCTACTACACATTGTTTCTGTTTCTGTTTTGTTTTGGGGTTTGTTGTTTCTCTGTTTTTGTTTTTGTTTTTTTTTTTCATGTGAAGGCTTTTGTTTCAACAAAGAATTAGGGGAAAGAAAGAGCCTTAACAGTCATATTGTAATAGGCAGTTAGATAGACTTGAGCAGAGTGAGAATGACAGGCTAGGAACAAAAGGTCTCCAGTATAGAAAGCCCCAGTTGCCTAGCAAAGGACACTTGTAGGGTGGGACCTTGCCCCCAGCGTAACATCTCCTAACCTATCATATCATTGGCCATGCAGTTTAGGCCCCCCTGACCTTTCATTATAGCTAGTCATGTGGTAGGCCTCCTTAGAGGAGGAACAAGGGCACCGGAGAACAGTCTCATATGACTCCCTCGCACGACCACTCGGGTAAATACCAAGCCCTAGAGATATAGCATCTAGGCCTCAGTTGTGTTTCAGCTCCAGGCCCAGAAAAGCAGCGACCCAGAAACGGTGATGCCATGGCTGACATCAGGACTGGCTGCGATGAAGGACCTGCGGCGCTGGTGCCGACCAGTTAGTAGAGACCACCAGCCTGAAAGGACACACCTGGAAAGTTGATGACTATTCTATTTCCATTTCTTTTGAGGCCTTCCAATAAAACTCCTTAAGATAGGACCCAGTACATCTATCTATCTATCTACCTATCTATCTATCTATCTATCTATCTATCTATCTATGTATCATCTATCTATCTATCTATCCTCCTCTCTCTCTCTCTCTCTCTCTCTCTCTCAGTATGTCTGTACCCTCCCCCTTTCCTTCCCCTAGGTACGGTCTCTCTGCCTTTCTTTTTCCTAAGTTCCAAGAGCCCTTCTTTTTCCTCTGTAACTTGTTTTCTAAGCCCACTCAGTCCAACTGCCTCACTTTTCCTACCTCTGCGACTTTCTAACTAAACTTTCTCTTATACTTTGAGTTTCTTCACTCTGAATTCTTTCTTTGCCGAACTCAAGCACTGAGGTTGCTATATACCAAGGTCCGATAACATTCTGGTGTCATTTCACTGCTGACGGCATGTCTATTGCTGTGTCTCCTAACCCATAACTTTTACACATATGATTTTCAACCAGAAATATTTGGAAACAAGGGATTAATTTTTTTTTTAGTAATAACTGTGACTTGGGGATTGCTACATGCAACCCCATATATATGCATCGTGTGTGGGGCTCCGAAGTGCTGCAGAATTCAGCACAGTAAATTGTCATGTACAAATGCAATAGTTATCCTGTTAGGAAAAAAATGGTGCATTGACCATGTTTCAGGCATTGTGCTGCTAAATACTAAAATATATTATATCCCATTTAATTCACACAATAAATTAGTAAGATAAGTAATATAAAAATTTTTGCTTTACAGAGTAGAGAACCAAGACACTGAGGGAAAAACTTGCCTGTATATATATCTTATATGTATGTATGTGCATTTATATTATATATATATATGTATATATAAAATACCAAATTACAAAATATCTGGGGCATAAAAAGGGGAAAAAAACATTAAGCATATCTTTCTACATTAATACAATCACTTCCCACATTTCCATCTATTTCCTTCTAATATTATTGCCTATGCATTGGGCTTTAAAAAATATAATAATATGTATACAAATGCAAGTTTATATTTTTAATTTTCATTTAACATGTAAATAACCTGTCACTACTATGTAGTCTTCATAACAATCATTTTTAAAGAGGTTATAGTGTTCAAATTAGTGACTGTACCATAATTTTATTAAACATCATTTTTTAGTCCTCTTTATTCATTACACGCATGAGAAGAATAGTTACAATTTATTGTTTCCTAAGTAATCTCTTATCTATGAAACTGAGGTCCTTATGACTTTGATTAAGTTTAACTTTAAATCCCAGCTCTAGAAATCACTCCGTACATATCAGAGACCCAGCCTTTCCCCACCTGTAATCACCGACCCTCAAGACGGCAAAAGACAGTAGCCCTGGCCTCTGGTAGGCTAAACAGAGCAGCTTGACGTGAGTTATGTTTCAGCTCTTCATCCCTAAGGTGGAATAATCCCTGACTACTTTGCTGTGAAACTAGACAAAGGGACACTGGAAAAGACCTCTGACCTGCCCTCAAGACCTGAAAAAATTATTTATTACTCTTATTTCACTTCTGACTAATCAGCTCCCAGCTTGACCCCAGACTCCTAAACCACAGTGTCTTGTGATTTTGTCCTCTATAATCTGTAACCTACACACCCTTGGGGAGTTTAAGCTTTTGAGCATTAGCCTCCCTTTCTCCTGGGTGGTACCATTCATAATGAAATAGCCGATATTTTTCCACTGCAATTCTCTGTGTCTAGTGTTTGGCTTTGCCAGAGCCAGGTAGACAAATTCTTTCTTTTTTGTGACATATATTTCTCTCCTCCACTTTCTGTAAGTCTTACTCCAGGTTTCAGCTATACTTTTGATCGTTCTAGATTCTCTCTCTGCCTCTGTTCAAGCTAGTCCCTTATGGGGAAAGTACTCTGCCCCTTCTATTTTTGGCTTCCTCTAAAACAGGAGCCAAAAATAGAACATTTAGTACATTCTCTGAAAAGCCTTTTTGAGAGACTACTATAATACCTGTGTGTTTGAGTGTGCTGTGTGCTCACATTTATCAAAAAACTTATTATAAAAAATTTCTATTTCCATCATAATGGAATAACTAGTAATAGACTTGTCCTCCTGTCTTAAAAAAAACATAGAAAAACAAACAAATATGTGAAATGATTGTTTGCAGGATTTGGGCAATAGGCATAACAAAGCTCTGATCCCTGAACAAAGGGAAACAAATGAATATCTCCGATTGTCCACCTTTGTCCTTGAAGTCACTCTACAGCATGTGGTGCAGTGAGAAAGCACAAGTAGCACAGCAGTCTCACCGAAATGAGAAGAAAAAGAGACCGGAGGTCACAAAAGCTGAGTTGACTAGAATTCACAAAGCAGAGGACCAGAGCATTGGGAGCTAAACAGAAAAAGACCTCCAGTAGGCTGCATAGAAACCTACAGAGACTTAATGAACACTAAGCTGTGAATACACAGAGCAAAACTTCATGGGGCTGGACAGAGAATGATGAAGGGCTGCATGCAGAACAATTCTCAGAACTTTCAGGAGACTGGAGAGATATTCAAGTTCTAACAAGTCAGAGAAAAGAGACATTATTGAACATCTACAGCATACAGTAGAAACCTGAAAAAAATCATACCAAAGTAATAGAACTAAACTAGTTCTAGAATAACAGTTACTCTGGGTCAGCCCTAATAAAACTTAAAATCAAGTCTCAGAAGTATTACACTCATTTACCACTCTCTTTAAAAAGATATCAAAATTAACACCTGACACCATAAGATCACCAGGTTTAGCTTCCAATGAAAAATTTCTAACATGAAAAGAAGCAGGAAAATGCGATTCATAACCAGGAGAAAAATAAGTTAATATTAACCACCCCAAAATGGCAGATATAGGAGGGACTTTAAATCAGTTCAAGGATTTAAAGAAAAACGTAAGTATACAGAAAAAAAACTAAAGATTCAAAAATAAAATAGAAATTCTATAGTTAAAAAGTATAATATCCCAAATAAAAAGTCCACTGAATGAAATGAGCAGATTAGACAGTAGAGAAGGAAAGATGAGTGAATTTGAAGACATAGTAAACTGAAATATGTCCAAAGTGAAGCACAAAGAAGAAAAAGGCTGAAAAAGAACAAAAAATTACAGTGACTTATGGGGTAATATCAAGTCATGGAGTATATGTGTATTTCAATTCCCAGAGGAGAGGAGAAATGATGGCTGAAAATTTTCCAAATACGATGAAAACTATAAACCCACAGATCCAAGAAGTTCAACAAATGTCAAGCAAAATAAACATATGCATGCACACACACAAAAACAAACCAAGGCACATAATAAACAAGTTACTTAACACCAGTGTTAAAAATAATCTACCCCTGACTGGTGTGGCTCAGGGGATTTGGTGTAGTCCTGCAAACCGAAAGGTGGTCGGTTATATTTCTGGTCAGGGCACATGCCTGGTGTGAGAGGCAACTGATCAATGTTCCTCTCCCTCTCATTTTCCTTCTCTTACCATCTCCCTCAAAACAAATAAATAAAATCTTTAAAAACTAATCTAAATGCACCCAGAGGAAAATAATCACCTTACACATAGGGAACATGGTCAGAAAAAAACGCTAGCCAGAAAAAGAAATGTATCACAATATTTAAAGTATTGAAAGAATTGGGGGAGAATGTCAGCCTGGAATAATATATCCAGGAAAAATATCCCTTGAAAATTAAGGTTAAATATAGACTCTTTCAGACAATAACTGGGTGAATATATTGCCAATAGACTTGCACTAAAGAAATGATAGAAGAAATTTTTCAGGCTAAAGGAAATCGTACCAGTGGAAATTCGGACCTGGACTGCCCCTTATACATGGTGGTGGTCCAGTTGCTAAAATGTTCAGGTGGTGATTTAAACAGTATTCTAGTGAAGGAGAATGCCTTCTTAGGTGTAATGACCCAGCCATGAGAGTGGGAGGCAATGCATTCGAGGACAGACAATGGAACTGGCTGGTTGTTAACAAGTTGTATCTTACAGATCTTCTGTTTTGCAGAGGGATAATGAAAAGCTGAAAGCAGTTAATGACAGAAAATTAATTGTAAAGGCCAGAGAACCTCCTGTTATCTTAGAAAGATACCCTTATCTCCTATAGTGAGTAGCAGAAAAAACTAAAAACCAAGCTTAGAATTGAGTAGAGTTTGTAACTTCAAAGACAGTTGACTACATAAACAAAGATGGTCTGTTATGTCAATATCAGGGCCCTGGTTGGGAAAACCTGGGATCCTGACACATGGGATGTATCACAATATTTAAAGTATTGAAAGAATTGGGGGAGAATGTCAGCCTGGAATAATATATCCCTAAATAATTTGCCCCTTTGGGCGAATTTACCCTATGTGTAAGGTGACTATTTTCCTCTGGGATGCCCCTAAATAATTTTACTCCTTAGACTAATCGAAGCCTGCAGAAGTGGCCTACCCCTCCCCACTAGGAGCTAGCTAGCACTCCAGAGACCTCACCTCCATCATTCAACTCAGTCCAAGA